>JAHZNB010000701.1:0-18498 GCA_027744295.1 Callyntrura guangdongensis | reverse complement strand
GGGATAGCACAGACGACGATGATAATGATGAGAATTCCTTTTTATGAAATGTGAATGACTATATGGAAGAATCAGGGATATTGAGTGAATTCTTAAGGCGAACATCATCATCATCATCATGATAAGAGTTGGTTCACGTAGAGAAAAGGTGTATATAATTCTGCAGTCAGAAACACAATGTGTATTTTTTATCCCTCTGTGTGTAGCTATATGTATCATTTGCGTGATGCGATGATAATGTACAAAAAAGTTAGACACATCTTCTGTTTCTATTAAACAATATACCTATCCTCCGCAATCTATTTAGATACAGACAACAACATTAAAAATGATCAGCGTAATAAATAATACATACACTGTTGTAGTTGTAACAAGAACCGAGCCGACCATTCCCACAGGAAATTACCTATCAACCACACACACACCACACGACACCAACCAGCATCAGCAGACAACAATATTAAAAAAGTTTTTTTAACAGAATAAATCCACTACAAGTCTACATCATCAACGCGATGCACAAAACATTGTGTAGTGTAATTCATTATTATTATAAAGGTGTAATCCCCATATTACCGTAATAGCTTTTTTGTCTTGTGTACCACTACTACTAGAGAGCTGTATGCATATCCACAAAATATTAATTTTAATGTACGACCAAATCCACTACTACTCTTGTCTGCTGCCTTGCAATGTAATAGCATTGTCGTTCCCTGTATGATTATATTTACTATGATGCTTTCTAAATTACTCATCTCGTTTTGTTGAGGTAAAATCTCTATTTTACTTATTAGACAAGCCCTTTGGCGAAAAAACCAAAGACTTAAAATTTAATTACCTTCTTGTAAACAATTTTATAATTTGCCATATCTAACGTAAGCGTATTAAAAGTTTATCTTGACATTCTATACAGTATTTGAGATAGTATTTGATTTGAAGATTACCAAAAAAGTAGAAAGTGGATAATCTCATCTATTGGGCCAATAATGTTTTTGTAGTTTGTTTAAAGTACACACGTTATCAAAACCTGTGCAAGGACGTAAATGCGGATTCAAGTAGTACATATGTAGGTATTACATAGGCAATAAAACTTCAGCACAATAACCGCGATTACGGCAAACGGATAGTTTTAAAGTTTTAAATTCTAACTGTTTTATAGTTAGACATAATCCGTGTACTTTCAAAATAATGTTTATGTGTCGAACGAAATACACTGTTCCAGATAACGCGTTCCGTACCTCATAAATTACATTGTGGCCACACATGAACATGAGGTAGTTCTTGTTGGAAACGCAGACACAAATAGTTATAATAATTCGAACACGACTCTACACTGGCAATGCGCATTGCAAGGGAAAGTGTCACGAAGAATATAACAGAAATGTATACCGAACGGAACAGTTAATTGTGAAGGAAGTGAAAGCAAATCAATTTGTCTTGTTTGTCTACTGTCCTAATGTTTTCAAAAATACAGCCCTTTTTCCAACATAACTTTATGCGGTGCACATTTAGTTTATTTTTAAACTCCCTTTAAGGAATCAAGCAATCGTTGTGGTGCTGTCCCAACTTTGTAATATTTTGGGCTGCATAAAAGCGTTACATTCCTTTTCACTGTTACTAGTGAAAAATATTTGGAGAAGGGTAGACTGAAGAAAGATATGCCAAAGAATGTCCAAAAGCAGTAAAATTCCAACTACTCGGCTATCCAGCCATGTAGAAATTAAAACTAAGGTATAAATAAAAATTAAAGTAAGTCCTGCCCATCTGATGATGATGATGATGAGCAGTGACACATTAAATCCTGATAAATGTGATGACGCTTTTGGATAAGGGATATTTTAATTATAAACGTTATTTTTTTTAAAGTTTGAAGCCGAGTTCAGAAGGTTTTCATTAGAGCGAGCATCTAAGCCAACTTTTGAGGATTTTAAAACGCTCATCGAAAAGTAGGTTTGCAAAACAGTTTTATACTAGACATTCTACTGTCACTTTCCGTGAAATAAGAACATCATGTTGATATTTTTTTCATTTTTATAGGCTGGTTCCCGGAGGTCTCGCAGAGTCTACCGGTTTGTTAGGAATCAATGATGAAGTGTTAGAAGTAAATGGGATAGAGGTAGCAGGAAAGTCTCTGGATCAAGTTACGGACATGATGATAGCCAACAGTTCCAATCTTATTATTACCGTGCGACCAGCTAATTACCAGTACTTAACACCCCGTCGGGGTTCTCTTACAAGAACATCACAGATTTCAGCAGGCTCGCATTTGTCAGCAGGGTCTCAGCAGTCAGGCTCAGACGATGACAGGTATAGATTTATCATACATTTTTAAAACCATACATAACACATGCGAAAAACCAGACGTGTTCACGAGTGTTTCATTTATTTGTATCTTCAGGTACGACGTGGACGAAATTCGAGATTTAACTGGAATACAACTTGACGATACTACAGTGTCAGCAAATCCAGCTACAAACAACGACGAGTTGCATCTGTAGCAGGAAATGCACAATTTTTATTTGTTACTATTCCAATTCTAACCAAATTATTATGTAAGATGTGATGCGAAAGAGAAAGCAGCAAATGTATGTTTAAAATTAATTATCTACGTAGATTCATAGAAAATTATACAATGTTACGATATGTCGATGATGGTCGATTCGCGTTGCAGCTTACCATATCATTAAGGCTTTTACTTCCAAAATACCTAAGGTGACAGATGAAGTAGCGTCAGTGTTAAGTGGTGGTTCAATGCTGAGTATAATAATAATTAAGGTACCTAGTAGTATCCGTGAAACAGTTTTAGTTTCACGATTTTACGTAGTAGTAGCTCAGCAAGAAGTGTGCGCTACTACGTAATATTCGTTTAGATGCTGCAACAATACATATTATATAAAAGTATATACGATAGAATGTAAAAGTCATTTCATCATGGTGGGCTAAAAAATAACCTGATGTGTATTACATGAAAACAATCATATTAAAAAGCCTTTTTAGAAGAAACGTGATTTTTTATCTATCTTCCAAGAACTCCAAGAGTACTTAATAAGTAAAGTGATAATTAGCAGAGAATACTGACAGAAACGATCCAATATTTTGTAGGTTTAGTGAAATTTTCAGCTAATGAGCCTATTGTTATTTTTTGTTGAATTTGTAAAATAGCTTTGACTGTTGTGTACAGCAATAATTTTTATAAAACTAAGTGATGCTGTTTTTATTGTTTCATTTTAGTAGACTGCTAATTTAGCTAATATTCTAACTATGTTATATTTACGGTCGTTATCAAATACATAGCAATATGTGGTTTTCACAAAATTAGTTATGTATATCGTAGGGAAAAGCAGCAAGTACGTATATGAGGGGTCAAGACAAAATTGTTGCATTGAGGAAAAATGTAGCAATAATGAAAATTCCGATCTGCATACGATAAGCAATATTATATTTTAGCAACATGCTTCTTTTAAAATAAAACACGCCTATAGACGAAGGGTAGGAGGAACACTATTGCACACGAAAGGTCAATAATTAATCCTGTCCTCATATTTCCCCCTGCCTGATGATAACGCATGACGAGCCTATTTTTGTTCGTTGGTCAAAATCTAGACCTGGATTGAGACCAGTTTGTACCTGTGTTTAAGACCCGTACTGTAAAAAAAAAACTTTATCCAAACTGTAAATTTATCTGTAAATCTTTTCTTAACAAAGTACTTGTTCATCGAAACCTCGAAATATTATCCGAATATTCCGAATGACCTTTACATGATTTTCAACTGTGTTTAAAATGCTTTCTGCATTACAAATGTATACAACGTGAACAAAATGTGATTAATCAGGTATATCTCTTCCTAAATATAAATGTCAGTAATGTTGTAAAATATTCTCGTGTACCTATTCCACCACACACAATTATAAGTTTTTAAAGCTGATCACTGATCACAAGCAGCTTTCTCTTTTTCTGATGGTAGTTTCCCGTATTGGGTCTGAAATACGAAGTATGCGCGCAATTGTGTTACTATAAACATCGTACTAAAGAATAAACACCTTCTCACCTCGTGTGCCAATTTTATCTGGCTAGCCTATCAACAATAATAATTACTAGTAATGAGATATGTAACTATGTAACCAGCTAATAAACACCTTCTCACCTCGTGTGCCAATTTTATCTGGCTAGCCTATCAACAATAATAATTACTAGTAATGAGATATGTAACCAGCATTATTTAGGTATACAATTGTGTTAAGAACTGGCTCATTAAAAACAAACAATGACAAACATTTTTCTTAGAAGGGACTTAATTGTGCTTATATAAATGTACTTAATTTTACTTTTTATGACCTCCGTATTACAAAATGCTTAATATGTATGATTCTTTTCTTTCTTATGAACGCTTTTTTAATATTTAGACCAGTTATTTTAGTGTGTACTTGATTTTTATGGACTTTTTAAAATGAAGAAATACAAACTTGTCAAGATGACTTTTACTGTTTTGTAAATATTTAAGGTTGTATTTTTGGTACACTCATATACATATATGCCTTTGGGAATATACGGAAACGCCTTTTTTGTTCATATGATAATCGCCATTTTCGCTTTGATTTGTGGAGTGCAAAATGTAAGTTCATTTGGAGTACATTTTGCATTTCAAACCATTTCGACAAAACAATAGAATTTATGACAATATGTACATGCTGACAAAATAAATGAACGACCAAAGCTATTAAGTATTTCAATACGTCACTTTTACCATTACTTAAATTAACATCCATGGGATAATAAAAATGCTACTTTTAATTAAAAGTATGGATAACAGGAGTTTATTCTAAATCATTTTACGAAACCATGCGATTGTGGGAAGTAACAACACTTCAATCGCAAACAAATTTAAGTATGGAAATTTAATGAGTGACCATAACTTGTCCATCATTAAAATCAAATACAATGTTATATCATAATATAAATATATAATTTGCACACACAACCACAATACACGAAAATTTACTTTGCTGATTTCTCTCCAAAATTACCATCAGGGTACCTAACTTCAACTTTTTCCCGGATATCGTCTTCGACAAGGTGAGTACCGTTCAACTGGTTTCCTAAAGTGATCCAGTTGGGCTGTATATTGTGTGGTCTACCAAACAATTCGATTTTTCTTGTGCCAGGACTCAATCTCTCTATTATACCATAAATTTCATCAGGTTTGTGACTTGTAGCCCGAACTTCAGCAACTATTACGTCACAGTCTAGACCTCTGTTGACGGGAGGATTTCCCTTCATCCCGACAAGACAATGCTCTTTGCCGTGATTCAGCCAGTGTCCTGTCATTCAAAATACATTCATCTACTGTAGTCTTCAAAGGTCAAAACCCAGCATTATAAAAATACTTATGTACTCGAATTGTTGGCAAACATGAATACCTGTACGGCCAGTTCTAATAATTCGTTGCAGTTGATTGGTTTTCACCCATATCAGTTCATCTACTCTTTCATAACCCCAAAGTTCCAAACACTCTCGTCCCAATTCCATTGCTCTTTATGAATCAAACAGATGGAATGCATAATTTTGTATACGGTTTGTAGTAAATTGTAACCTGATTAAACATTCAGTTTAGGTTACCTCCCTGTCACCCACAAAAAGATTAGTCCCTCGTCCTGCAGTGCGGGTATATTTAACTGTCTCATTTCGTCATCAGACAGGGTACCATATGGGAGTTCCATATGAATATCCCATGGCGGATCTGCCATTATCACGCTAAATTTTCCTAAAGTTGTCATGTCGAAAAAACGTAAATCACACTGTATCCACTGAGCTGGGTTCAACACTGTAGTCGGTGTTGTTTGTGCCTCTAACGTTGAGGATACTCCATCCTGTGGGAGAAGTGGTAATCGGCTGTCATTAGGCGGCCCCGATCCCCTATCCTCTGAATCCACCTCATAGTGAACATATCTGCAAGGATAAAGAATAAGTTAGAAAAAAACTCGTCATCATTAAAAAACAAATTTCCTAATCAAATTAACACAGCTTACTTGCACGTCTCCATATGAAAGCAAGTATTGAGAAACGAACAATCACCAAGAGATTCGTCAGTATGAGACTGAATGATTTTTCTAAAATGTAATTTGGCGCAGGAAGTCGAACCAATGGATACTCTTGAGCATTCGTTCTTTGTACCATGAGGACAAAACTCCTTAACTGTGGAGCCTCCTTGAGATCGGAAACGTTCCGCCAAAGTTTTTTCTTTAACACTAGGTCTGCTCAAAAGTTCTAAAATTTCTTCTCCTATCCTCTTGTTTTCCTTCTCTCTGGTGGAAGCAAGGGATAGTAAGCTCTGTTTTCAAATAGTTATTTTTATTATGGCAAATTTACAATCACATTACAATAATGATGTTTTGATAACAACTTACCAAGACATCATTTTCATCCCCTCGAGGTTTTTTTTCCTCGGGGATGCTGTCACCCGAGTTATCCGGATTCATATCTTCATCTGTAAGACAAAACATGCCAGCTCATATATTCATTTTCATGACAAAAGTTAGGTACTAGTTTTGGTGAGCGGCAGTGTTTTTTTCGACTGACACAGTGCAGCGTATGAAACCTAACCTACCCCGACTGGAAAGTCTAGATAGGCGAAAACTTTAATAAAAAAAGACGGTATTATGAAAGAGTATGGATGGAAAACCTAGTACATACGATATATACACCATATATATATTTCAGTAAACACTTTGCCAAGTCAATAGAAACTTTGCCACTCCATTAACTCAAATATCACCTCGCCGCTTTCGTTTAGATGGAAGCATTGCTAATAATCTTGTATGGTCCACCGTGATTACTTCGAGATAAGATCCTCCGTCTGAGAGTTTTTCCTCAATACTTGTGTAAACAAAATTTTACTTATAAACAGCATTTAAGGTGTAAAAATTAACCAGCTTTTTAAAAAAACAGACGTACCTGATAAGTTGTTGTACTGCAAATTTTTGAAGAAGATTAAAAATTTGCAAATGAGTGACTGTTGAATCCAGTGCTCTGTTTACCGTAGTGAGTAGCTGCTTGGAATCCACTGGTAAGCGTAATGCCACATCTGATAACGTTTGTAATACGTAGTCTTCAAAAGAGCCATTCGTAAAGTGTTCCGGTTCTGAATAAGATCCAAAATAAATATAACCCCAACACCAGTTCAAAATTCAAATTAAATGTCAAATAATTTAAGACAAGCCCATTATAGAGCAGTACCTGCTTCCAATTTAGTATTGTCTGGGCTTTGAAATTTTATGCCTTCTGCTATGGTGGAACCCAACGGTGTGGAAGGTACAGAATCAGTACTGCCAACAGTGTGTTTGGTGTCGGTTGAACCTTGTAAATAAATGTAAATAATGTAAGTAAAGTTATACATGAAACAGTACGCAATTCTTGCGTCAGCATCAACAAAAAGGTAAAACGAGCGTTTTCTTTGATAAAAGTTTACCCGTGGCACCGGGGTCTATTTTGATCCTGGGACTCGACGTGGGACTTGACCCACTAGCAGCACTTTCTCCAACAACTAACCCCCTATTCAATATATCTTGACGCTCTTTTTTCCTCACTTCCACTCGCATTCGTCGTGACTCGCGTTTATATTTCAAAGCCTGGATCTCTGCCCACGTATCTGACATATTGATTGTTTTGTACCGTTTCACTTACTAAATAAGTCCTGTTTGTTTAAATTTTCCTCAAAAGGCAAAATTATTTACACCGTCAACGAACTACTGGTTAAAAATACAAAAGAAAATTGACACAAAATTTATATATCCACAACACAACAACAAGCGCTGAGCAAGATTGAAAGCTAGTTTGCCGTACAATATAGCCTCACTTACATATATAGCATACTTACACTTTTCACTACTCTATTATTATATAAGTCAAAAAGGGTTTCCTCCTTACCGTTTTACCGGAAACTGCAAAAAATTAAACAAAATGATTTGAAAGGTTGAAGCTATTATCAAGAGTAAATTTGATGTAACGTATGATGATACTGATGATGTGAGGCAAAGAGAAAATATTATATGCGTGTTTTGATAATGCAACATCCATCCATGTGAAATGAAAGCATAAAAACAGTTGACAGAAACCAGAGAGAAAACAAGCCGATGTACTCCTTCCTTTTAGCAGAGCAACAGCACCGAGCACACCATCATATCACCCTTCTATGGAATAATTTGCTGAGACACGTCGTATTTGTGTTAGTGTTGACNCCAGAGAGAAAACAAGCCGATGTACTCCTTCCTTTTAGCAGAGCAACAGCACCGAGCACACCATCATATCACCCTTCTATGGAATAATTTGCTGAGACACGTCGTATTTGTGTTAGTGTTGACTTCAGAGAGAAGATAATCATCATATTATGTATGTATGTAGACTTGATTGTCAAGACTTAAATAGGTACTAATATATGTACTCATTTTAGAATCTCTGTGGTAGAAACGTGGGGTTACGTTTACGTTAATTTTTAGTAGTGTTAGCGGCTCCGCGAATATTTAGAGAATATTTTCCTTTGCTATTTTTATTGTATTTTTTTAAAATTTTCGGACCATTTTTCTTCACGTACCTTTGGTTGAATGCTTATCTTCCTTAAATTGATTTACAAAAGATATTGAAACGATGAACATTAGTTTGATTTTTTAACCTTGAACTTTCACTTGCTTTTATTTTTCGAGAAAATGAAGACAAATTCCAAGTTGTTGGTGTTATGAACGAAAAAAAAGTTTTCATCTCTACAAATGTTGCGATGTTAGTACAAATCTGATGCGCGTAATCGTGCATCGCGCAATTAGGTTAAAATTATGCCTTGTATGCGAAAAAATGACAACTTTAGTGAGTGCAAAAGTAAGTAACTAGGAATTAGGAGGAAAGTAAAAATGATTTCCCTAACGAAAACCGAAGATGCACATATGTATACTTCTGTTGATTGTTATCCTAGAAAAAATGGGTGTTGACGATCCGGTTTCAAAAGTATATCGTACAGTTGTAAGTACGTATAGGTATGTTTATTGTAAAAAATGATGTACAAAACGTTATATTATATTGTAAGTAATTGAACATAATTAACAATAGTAACGCCTATAATAAAATAATTATAGATAAAATTTTGGAAAGGATAACAGCGCTATAGGATTTCTGAAGGCGTAGGCGTAATGGGCTAACTATAGCTAATACTAATACCATTAATGGCTCTTACAGTATGGTTTCTAAAAAGAAAGTTTGTTTTTATAAACATCTATAAAAGAGAAAGCGCATATCGTGTTGTGCCGTGTCAGAGTACTTACAAACACAACAATATAATATATATTATTACAATTTTTGTAAGGATGAAAGTACTGTGTACTCGTCATTAATATTTACTATTGAAGATGAAGACGGAAGATTAATGTATTTTTATTATAAAATATTTACCACAACAAGTAATACATATCGCTTTTTTAATATTTGAGACAAAGAGCGATGCTATTTGCAGGTAAAGTGTATCTGTTTTTTGTGTGGAGTATCACAAAAAGGGCAACAGTATCATTATTTAAAAATATTACTTTTTCTTTATGACAATAGTATTAAGTGTAGTAGGACGTAGGACTGGATGTCATGCCATACAATATTATAGTAATAATAAGTTAATAAACGCTAACTTGAGATAAGTGAAGAAACGTTTCTCTTTCGGTAGTAGTAATATGCTCATGCTTAAGTATAACACCTACCTAGCTTAGTAGCTGACAACTATATTTAATGATTATGTTGACAGTATATAAAATATAGAAAGATTTTGTCAAAACACTTGCGACTGTAACAAATTTAACTCTGGCGTGAAATGGACGTTTAGGTGTATATGTCTGGTGTAAAGATCTACGTTCTATGGTTTCTGAAGATAATATATATAGGTACTTATTTAAGAGAAAGATTTGTAGTTGTACACACGGGCATAGTTGTATAGAAAGATATACTCATCGAAGGGTCATCAATTAAGTCAATTACGACTGAGTACAGTAATACATAACAATCATATTTTTATGCATATATAACAATTCGTTTATCGATTTAACTGCTCTGTTTTGTGTAGAATTCGTATTCATTACTTATGTTACACTTAACACATTTTAGTTCAGTTTTATATACTGAATGAAAGCGCAGTATTAATTTCCCTGTCATATAATCACTAGTAGATGTACTATATATTTATGTATTTATTAGATTTATAATACAGTTTTTTAAAAAAATCTCTGAAATGCTGCCAAAGAGTATTTTCTGGTCATCTCATCTCATCCATGTAAATAATAAAGCTTTCCCTATCAAGGTGTACGAACAGTCACAATGGGACGGACGTAAAAATTTATAAATGAACTGGTACTAATCAATGTGACATGGAACCAGAGAAGGTACCAATTGCAAGAAATAGTATATACTTTCATCTGAACATTAATGGCACGAAAGGTTAACAATCTTCAATATTTAGTGGACGCAACAAGGGGATTTTGGTGTGATAATCTGTATCAAAATGTCGATATCGACTGTATGATACGCAGTCTTTAGGATAGTGTTCTGAATTTTAGAGGTATACTTATTACTAAGGACCTTAATTTCTTGTGACGAATAATAAAAAGCGGGAAGGGAATAATTCATATGAGGTGATTTTTTTAAATTTTGTAAATAGAGGGGAAATAATACTTTCAATTCTTTAAATATTTATCTAAACATGAAACTTTTACGAATTTGTATTGATGGAGCGTAGAAAAACAAATAGGTACATAGGTACTTTTTATGTGTCTTGTTTTTCCTTTGCGTTAATTTTGCAACTTACGACTTCTCAGGAATCTTTTTTCTTGTCATTTTTTGTGGAAAGTTGTGCACACGGACGTAATGTTTCTGAAGATATTCGGTGGTTCTAAAGGAGCTAGGACACATTTCGCATTTGAACAGTTTCTCTCGAGCAAAGTGCATTGTGAGAACATGCTTTCTCCAGTTTCCCACATTACTCAGGTGTTTATTACAGTACGGACACTGCTGAGCGCCGTGGTATGTGCCTTGCATTGGGAACATGGATCGAGCTAAGCGGTTTCTCCCACGGCCACCCCCAACTCCTGGTAGTGGGGTTGTTACAATGGAATTGGATATTCCACCGGAAGATTTTATCATTGCATTTCCTTGATCGAGTCCTGACATACCGGTTGCACCCATTGATGATCCTGCTGAATTTCCAGATACCTCACCGTTTGGAGTTTCTCCAAGATCAAGATTTTGTCCAAAGGATCCGTCGTTTGGGAATCCAGTCATATCTTTGCAATCCAGACCATTTTCATCCTCTTCAACTTCTTCACTTTCTTCGTCTGTGTGGTTTTCACCAGTGAGTAATTCATTAGCGAGATCACCCTGACTTAAGTCGAAGGAACCAGTGTCACCAATAGTTTGATCAAAACCGTCACCTGGTGTAGAAAATATAAAACAAATTAAAGGAAGAAATCATACACTTATTAATATTTTCGTATAATTTATACCTGTTCCATCGAACTGTTGAGATAAAGAGCCGCTATCGTTGAAATATTCATCCTGTTTTGAAGAATCATCCATACAGTTCATCTAAACGCAATTAAAATGTATGTTAAAATAGGGTAAAACATGAGAAATCATGGCGAAGGGAAAATAAAAAGGATGTTACATCAAATTCTTGTGAATCATTTGAGTCTGATTCCTCCACATCGTTCTTCCCACTGGGCGAGTTTTGTGAGCGTTTTGCAGTTTGGTTGTTTGAGCAGGCATTTGAGGAAGCGTCGCAGGCCGGATTTGAAACATTTTGAGCAGGAAAGATACCTCCGGATGCAGACTCTAGGTGGTTCCCTTGATTTTGTGCGCTCTGTGAGGCAGGCATGCTATTCTGGTCCATTCCAGAACTTGTTCCAAAAGTTTGGGGGAATCCCTGGTAAATTTTATTTAAAAAATCTGTCATTTTAATATCATTGTCTTGAAACTTGAAAATACTGGGCTGTCTTTGAGCGCTGACTTCTGACTTACCGGTTTTGGTGGAGAAGGAAAGTTATTGTTGGGAGTGGTGTCTGCCAATCCCCTAACTTGCAGGGCCTCCGCTGTTCGTAGCAAAGCTGGCAACTCAGCTTGAGATACATTAACTTCCCCTGCGTACATGAACTCTAGTAAGGCTACTAACTGGCGAAAACCAACATCCTTGAGAAAAATAACCGGATGTTTGCATGGAGTACTCTATAAAATTGTAAGAATGTCAAAAATTAAGTACTGTACAGAGTAAGGCATTGTAGATTGAACTTGGAGGGAACTCGTTTTACCTTAAAAAGCTGCATAAAATATGGACTACAAGCGGAAAGAACGAGCTTATGTGCTCGAAGCTGCCGTCCATCACAAGCTAACGTCACGTCGACAAAATCTTCGGCCGCCCTGAGTGATGCCAATTGTGTTGCCACTGTTGCAGGATAACTGTTCCAACGAAGACAAAACTGCTGTGCTGCCTCCGGATTGTTCATCATTTGGTTGTTGTTAGAACCCGTCGACGGACTGGGCTGTTGCGGTGGCGGGGTAGTATTTTGCATGGAACCCATGTTTCCATTTATTGGCGCCTGTGGCATTCCCATCATTGGACTTCCAGTTGAAGTACCCGTGGTCATGTTTGAAATTCCTCCTGCACCACTATCTGTAACGACAGGTGCAGATGCCGTTGTCTGTCTGGTAACACAGGATGGCATGCTACAGTTTGTGTCTAACTGAAAGGATCGACACTTTGGTTGTGAACTAAATTATTGTTTTTAGTTGCCGTTAAAATATTTAATTTTTGAGAACACCAAGTATTACTGTATACAGTTACATTTCAAAATGGCCATTCATAAATGGCAAACTAGTTCCTTCATATGAGGGTCACAAAAATTAGAACGGTCCAGTGACAAGGAGCACAAGCAAAAAATTATGTCTTTAAACATACAAGATAACCCACGTTAAGACACATTGTTTTTTGCTGCATATCACGTGTTCCCAGTCTTTTATAATAATTCATGAGTAGAAACTATTGTTTATAATCTTTATTGTACTTCAAAGCCAAGTTATCGTCACATTAATGGAAAGTGGAGTACATACCACACTACTTCAAGAATATTTTCACGAAATCCGTATCACGTTAAAGATTTACAATATTTTTAAATCATACATTAAGGTTGAGATCTGATCACAGCGAATGGCACAAAGAACACACATCAACCATTTACGTTATTATCTTGACGCTGTGACATATTATAGCCCTTGTGAAAAAAACCCATCTAGTGGTAAACATCTATAGGTAAAAAGTATATAACACACAAAGGAAGGAACAGTATAATAATGTACTATTCAATGAGTTCCATTCCGTGTCCCGTTCCTCAGTGATATATTGGTCCGTCTTGTAATTAAAATTAGAAAGGGCAAACGTCTCCCCAGTTATCGCCATTCCCAAAATTGGAGAAAATAATTTCACTTTATCACATTTTTAATTTTTTTATTTAGATCTGAGATCAAACTAGATCTCCCCTTTCTTTTGTTCTCTTTCTCTGTTATTATTCCACGAAAGTATATAAAAATGTTGACTCGTTATAGGTATTGATGCTATATATTACAATGTGTGTGTGTTGTGTGTGATATGTATGTATAGATTGTTGGTTGCGTGGATGATGCTGCTGCTGGAGGAAAAGCGTTTCTCAGAAAACTGTTATGCAGAGCTTCATCATCACTACCATTACCATCATCCTCCGTCGTCACCCTTCATTATTGCCTGGCTATCCTATCCCTGTGTCCTTGGAGGTGGAATACATAGCAGAAAAAATACATTTCATTACCAAGGGCTCCCCTCTTGTTCAGCTTGGCTTTTTGTAAATAGATAGAACGGGTAACAATCCTGTTGAAAGTGCCCTTTCTCTCTGGGTTGACATACTACACAACAGTATATGGGGCAGGAAAACAGCACATAGTCCGGGCTACCATAAATGTACCTTCATCATGTAACATTGTTGTTCTTTTGTTTATTATTATTGCACACACACACACATCTTTACACGCACACTGATCCCGTCCCAGCCAGCCTCCTGTGTCCTGCTTTAACTTACACTCTACCCAATCCAGGACTAGTGGTTTCAAATGTGGGCAACATAAAACACTTGGTGCGTGATAGAGAATGGAGCATCACGGATGGATGTATTTGGTGCCTTGTGTGTGTATATAAAATGTGTATACAAAATAACAATTTTATAAATTATGACGGGGAGCAAGCATTTTGGCTAAAAGAGTAGGAGTTAAACTAGTATAAAGACTAAAGGGAAGCACCGAGAGATGATGGATGAAGGATATCATATCTATTCTTCCCTTCTATCTTTTTCATTGTTGGAAGGATACGCGTAAATAATGGGTACTGTTGTTGCTGTTATGAAACAGTATTACATTTTTCTCGTCTCTAGTGAGTGCCGNTATTACATTTTTCTCGACTCTAGTGAGTGCCGTCGTGGTAAACTATGATTTTTACTAACTGGTTAGCAACTAAGTACCACCGCATATACTGGTTGAAAAATTTATCAAGCTAAATGGTGTTGGTAGAAAAACGTCATTGTCCATTGTCGTTGACGCTCCAGGTTCAGTCAAGAGTCTAGACTGTAAAGTAGGTATTGGGGACAGAGGTTTAGTACGCACAAACGACGACGTTTCGCTCCCCTTTGTACAGCATCGCGTAAGTTTAGGTATGATAAAGAGTTTCTTGTGGATACTGCTTCAGAAAATTCTAGGGGGTATGAAAGGGATGAACCGACAGGACGGATGATGTGATGGGGTGAGTGAAATGCGATAACTAGCATCTTTTGCTAACTTCCAGTCCGTCCAGTTTGGCTACAACTTTTCTATTCACTATATAGCCTACATGACGAGCATACATACACAAAGGTCCAAGCGAAACTTCCTGATAGAGAATTTTACGTTACTTTACTAGTCGTTTTTTATGCGGTACTACTCAACTACTTTCGTGGTCGCAAGAATGCAAATAGGTATGAGGGTTGATGCTGGGTTATATTTTGAGAATGCCTAAGAGGGTGAAACTTTTCAAGCGGTACATTACATAGCTTTTTAGTAGCTTCCTTCTTTCCTTCTCTATGATTCCTGGAATGACCATGTCGGCAACGGCATCTAGTGATCTCGTGTCTATGCTGAATTTTTGATCATTAATCCAGGTATTTTTGTGAAAAGTTCATATTTTTATCTTTATTGGTATGATAACGATGAAGTTCTCGTCCCTTTCACTTAACCGATGACCAAGCAGCTATAGCTATAATCTCTTTGTTTTTTAGTTAAATTGCTTTCAATCAGTATAAACTCAATTACATTTTTAAATCGGATTTTATTTATTTGATTTACGTCTCATACATAAAACTGAGTACAAAATGGCTAAGATCTTGTCTTTTGACAAAATATGTTTTCTTAATAAAACACTTAATCAACCGACAAAGTAAACAGTCCCTTTTTATTGTTCCATCTCTGTCCCTGTAAAAACGTTTGATTTAAAACACTCTTTTATTTTCACTTGTCAATTGGAGTAGAAAATTTTCATTTACCAATCTATTTTATGCTTTACTAATCATTTACGAAGGCTTGAATAAATATTAAAAAAGGAATAGAACTAGTGCTGTTTCACCATCTCATCCGATCGATGATTTACTTGAAAGAATGCGTGCACAAAAGGGAGGTACGATCATAATATAATATTAATATTAAAGGTATGTGTGTCTCGTAGTAGCTGGCTAGCATTCATGAAAACAATGCAGCAATACAGCTTGGGTAATTGTATATAAAGTAAGAAAATGTCACTGTCACAAGGGTATTACCGATAGCAGATAAAATGTGCTTAACTGATAAGATGCTAAATGTAACAGTAATTACTTAACTTGAAATGTATTTGATTAATGATAATAAAAGGGAAAATCGCTTATTTTTGAAAAAAAGTTAAAAATGGATTGACATATGCAGCTGATGATAACATCACTGTGAGTAGGACCATCAGTCGCTCTCATGATGAACGGAGTCATCATCGCTGTAAATTGACGAGGCTAAAATGCTTAATTGGCCGTCTTCGGCTTCATCGGAAGAGTCCTGAGTCACAATTCCGCCGACGACGGCCAATTCGACACAGCCCCATCCTACAGCATCTCGATTGTAGCCCACTCCAGATTTGAGGATGACCGGAACATCATCCACTACAAATGCTTGAGTCTTCATGAATCCTTTGAGTATATTATTCCTGTAAATATTGTAAATTCAAAGTAAATGGCATTTATACTTTTACTGTTAGCTTGAAGTGTACATTAAACTGTAAAAGTAGTACCATGTTTCAGATGAAGAGACAGTGTGAAGCTTGGGCAATGGGAATCCATTGAACGTGCCTCCTGCAACTAGAGTATATGCTCCCATGTCACCAAAAGTTAGCCACTCACCAACTTGCATTTTAGGAAGAAGTTCATTGGAACAAACTTGATCAAGTCCATCACAAGTTGGTCCCCAGATGGAACACTCGAACTTGGCAGAATCAGATTTCTGCAATTTGCATCAAGATTTTCTTACATTCCTGGTAAAAATTAGCATGGTAATCGAATCGGACATGAAGCCAGTGAGGAAAATTACGTACTCGTAACTTTAATGTTTCCGGATGGACAACATGATGGTCATACAAAAGACAGTTGAAACTGCCATATATCCCGTCATTGATGTAGTACATGTAACGGGTAGCTCCATCATCCCCCTTTACTTCACGAATGGAATGAATCTGGGCGATGAGAGTAAAAGCAGAAGCTACATAAAAGCGGCCCGGCTCTGCAATAACCTCGACTCCGCAACCTTCAGGAAAGAACCTATCCAGAGCTTCGTTAACAACCCCAGCAATCTATAATGAGACAAAAGCACACATTTTTTATAATTGATTTATTTGCATTCTTTTGTCGTGGTGGTGGTGTTATTGATGATGATAGGTTTAGCGTTGAAATAGACTTGAACTTACCTCAGTAATTGAAGTTCCAGTATTTCCAGGAAATCCACCACCAATGTCTAAAAGTTTGAAATCAAATCCAAGATCCGCTGCGTAATCGAACAGCAAACGTGCTGAAGCGATTGCTCGCATGAAAACGGGTGGATCCCCACACCCAGAGCCAACGTGAAAACTCACTCCAACCACATCAAGCTTTAAATTTTTGGCCACTTTCAAAAGAGCAGAAGCTTCTTGAACACTAACGCCAAATTTCATGCCTAGTGGACACTGCGCTCTTTCAGCTTCGCATCGGACTCGAACGACCAGTCTACAAACGTTACAAAAAATAATTTACCTACATCCCATTTCAAAGCGCTATAAGGTGAAAAGTGCAAACGACAGGACTGGTCTTACCTTGCCCCAGGTAAGCATTTCTTCAGCTTGTACAGCTCCGTTTCGCTGTCAAAAGTTACGGTTCGTACTCCCAAGTCAGCAGCAGCCAAAATGTGTGAACGAGGTTTGGCTTGGGTTTGCGTAAATGATGTCACAGGGAGAAACTCCTAGATCCATCACTTTATTCATTTCCACCTATAATTTGAGCTAGCATTAAATTTTTGTCGGATTCTTGATTCCTTTCTGTAGAGATAATAGTCTTGTAAACTGGTTTAAAATTTTATAAGCACAACTGTGTTTATTCCAACGGTTGGTTATTTCATGTTTAAACTAGAAATAACTAGATTCCATAAAATAATTGCGTTATTTTTTTTTCATAATAGCGGTAGAAAAAAACCAAAGAGAACATTTTTAAAATAAAAGCTTGAGAGTTAATCAAATTGTAGAGTACTTTGTGATTGAATCAATAAAACGAAATATGTAAATGAACAAAAATGAATCTACTCACATCCCCCACCTCATTTGTTGTTTTAATTTTATTATGAATCATTATCGCTAACCTGAGAGGCACAATCAAATCCAGTTCCAAGCCCCGCCAATGTTTCCAAAACTAACGGCGAATCGTTGCATTTAACGGCTGAATTTTTAAAATTTATTGTTAATTATGTTCTTACTTTCATGAGCCGTACTAATAATTAAATTGAGAATTATCATATCTTGTGTACCGTAGAAGGGCCGAACACGAGGCAGGTAAGTAACCCATTCCGCATGCTTGCTAATGACTTTTCCAATATCACACACAAAGAAGGCCTCCTCAAGGTTCTGTCATTCGTACAATTAGTCATCATTAGCTCACCAATCTACCTGATGATGATAGGTGAGATAAACATATATGACAGTAGCATTGAAATGAAGCTAGTTTTTATGTCACATACGAATTCCTGGATCACGTCCAATGCTATTTGTTTTATATCTGGGCAAGTTGGTAAAATTCGCATCCGATGAGAGTCAAACACCAAATCCATAATGGATTTCATGGTTGGGTTTTTGGTTCCGCTTGAATCCGAGGGTGGTAATTCCATTTTTTGAAAGTATT
>JAHZNB010000700.1:0-34423 GCA_027744295.1 Callyntrura guangdongensis | reverse complement strand
TAGACTAGCACAAAAATAAATATCATTATGTTCTGTTGATAAAGCGATTATTTTCTAAATCTTATGAACGGCATCTACTAAATAAGCCAATTTCGTATTAGATTGTTACGGTATGGTTACATTATGAAATTTATAACTCGTAATAGTCATTCAGATTACTTTTATTTCTTCCATTTCGAAGACCTAGTGTGCCGCATCATCAGGCTTGAAAACTACTACTACTTGCTTAACAGGTGCAATTTTTTTAGCAAGAAAGTTAGCAGCTCCTAGTCAAGTGATCATCTCATCATGTTGGTTCTAGTGGCAGCGTTAATTAGGAAAATATTTAATTGTATGGACTATTTGAAGAAGTTGCTTTTTGAAAATGGCTTTAACTGAAGGCGAAAGTTGCCAGATTTTCTTTAAATTTCGAAAAATTCATAAAATATGCAGGTAAATTTTTCAAGCCAGTGAATTATGACAAGTTTTTTTCCAAAATATGACAAATATGCAAAGTAAATTTAATCTAAATCGCGCTGTTGTGATGTATTTCATCGAGAAAACATGTTGCGTGACTTTACGATTATCGGGTTATCTATATGCGATATGAAAAGTCATGTTTTTGCCATCTCTGAAAATAATGGATCTCAAAATGGTTTACATAACTCAAGTTATGCTTCCAAATTTCAAATTGATTTTTATATCGTGTTTTTAATGTAAATGTGCTAACATTTATTGTACGAGATACATTTGCAGACTCGAATATACAGTCATTACCAGGGGTGCAAAATTTATGCAGTTAAAGTCAGTTTTATGAATGCAATTATGAATTTAAAATCGCCAAAATATGAGGTTAAATATGCACTTAATATTTCCGATTTTACCTACACATACTTTATTTTATAAGTTAATATATATTAAAGCCTATATTATTATTATATTAATTAAAGTAGGATAAGTAAATAATTTTTTAATTATTCATTCTAAATATGAAATAATAAAATACAACTATATAATTTTATATTGTTTAAGGTGAGCATCAAGAACTACATATGTCCAATCGTAGAACTATTGGCTGAGTGCACTTCTTTGGAAATAATTAAATGGGCTCCGTATTTTCGCCGATAAGACATCTCACAACTACTTTGACAATACACCGGCCACATCGGTCGGTTGTTTCATTTATTCCTAAGCAAATACGCTCGTTTTCAACTTCTTTGCGAATTTTTGCGATAATCTGAATAAAATAAGTTTAAAAAAAATTGATCCTGTCTGTTTAAATAATACATACACTTATACAAATATACTTACATTTTGATATGCAAATTGTACATTGCTTCGCATCGTTGTTTGCCCTGGAATTACCCGTTTAAATTTCCAAAAACTACCGAAAGGTAGAATTTTGAAGTTTGCTAAATGGAATGTTGGTTGCTAAAAAAGCTGTGCACATTTCGATATGAAACTATTTTTGTAGGGTTAGGTTTGCAGGTACTACTAACTGCCTACCTCCATTTAAAACGGCTGATTTTTTATGAAAATTCGACTCGACATGTTTTGTAAATTGAGATTTTTGATTCCATTCAAACCGCTTTGAACAGATCTAAAATTAAAAAGATTGCGTTCTTGTTAAGAGAATCAGGTATTTTTTACAAGAACAGAATTTTTACGGTAAAATATCTGCTGACCAGAAATTATATTCTTTAGTAGTGTTGAGTCTTGGAATGAAAAATCAACCAGCACTTACTGACAAAAAGTGTAATATGTAATTACCTAGTATGTTGAAGCTGTAGACTGTAGAAGTCACTTTACGATGAGTTGGTCAAACCTGAATGGTAAGATGGATGGATATTCTCGAAGAATTTTTCTTTAAAATCATAAAATATGCATAAATTTCTCAAAATATGAATTGTGTATGTTTTTATGACCTTAAGATGCAAAATATGACAAATATGAGTTTATAAGTGTGGGTATAAGTGCCTTTTTATGTGATTCGTCCACATACTGAAGCTCATTTAAATCTTTTAAACTATGTGAAATATAACAATTCCCGAAATTTGCTTCCCTTGTCATTACATAAAAATAAAACGTCAGATTTACTTTGGTGAATTGTTTTGAATGTGGGTTTCTACAAGCGCATTGTTTTGCAAAGATATTATAATAGTCATAATGCAGTTGCTGGTTAAATTATTCTGCAGCACTGCAGCATGTACATTAAAAGTTCTTTGGGAACCTCAAATCAACATTTTTCAGCTTTCACTCAAATTATGTACTTGATTCATTCCTACAACATTAGTGGATGCGCAGCGGCATTCACTTTCAAATGTCGGAGAGAATGTCAGCAGACAAAATTCGCTTCTTGATGGTACTGTAATGTTAATTGCCGGTTTTTAACTCCGTAAATATGACAGCCAAAATATGGCAGTACAAATGTATGTATAGCAAGCAAAATGTTAGGTAGGGCCCAAACTAATCTTATATGAATCTTAGAAGGAGTGAGTGAGTAATGAGTGTGGAAACTAGAGAGTTAATTCAGCGGGTAATATAATTAAAAGTAAAAAACAATGAGCATAAAGTTGCTAAAAGCCCTTGGACTAGCCACATTTCCAATTTAAAATGCATTATACGTATTATAACAAAATGCATTTCATAAAAAAGAACAGCGAGAAGGGTGAAACCCCAAATGTGCAACTACTGAAAGATTTGAATACGTGATGATGAGATTTGCCAAAAACCACTATGATGATAATTAATTGACCTTTGATGACCGCCCACATCCCCACCAACAATATACTTACCGTTTCGGAGTTATGGATGAAAAAACAATTTTCAAGGTTTGAAGTGTCACATTGGGTCAAACTTTGCAAAACGTCCTAACTATTCGCCCTTTGATCAACCCTATCAATTGGCGATATAAAAGAATTTCAAAATTCCTTTTCTTTCAAAAGTATGAAACAGATAGGCAATCTGCAGGAAGACAATTTCAGTCTCATTCAGTCAAAAAATTACAGAGCTATCGAATACACACGAGCACACATGATAGTTTTACAGGAAAAAGTAGATCGTAATAATATAAACCTGCTATAATTACAGCAGTAGAGACGCAGATGAAAAGCTTTATATTGATACAAACTGATGAGTTAAAGACATGATATTTTGCCTTGTCATTTGACCTAGTGTCGCTGTACAAAATTTGTGCTAATTTGGATAAAGTTTAATTTGACTCCCGGAATGACCCCTCGGGGTAGGCCAAATTTGCTGAAATTATAACCCATAGAAGCCACTACCCTAAGGTATAAGTGTGCCATATTTGAGCCAAATTGGCTGAAGCGTCTAGCCCGGAGTGTTGACAGACAGAAAGACAAACATGCTAAAATCTTTACTTAGATGAAATATCTTTCATTTGCGTAATAAATATGATAGGTATTGTACAATCATGAAATGAATTTAAAAGTTTATGCAAATTCGCCTGACCCTACTTCATTTTTGTCTACCTAACTGGTACTGTATTCAGTATACTTCTTCAGCTTAGAAACTAACTATCATATTTGCTCCTTGCTCAACCGTGTTCTGAAACAAATAAGTTTATATTGTATAGCGATAGTTCAGTTTGTTGATTTTATATAGGTCTTTATTAGATTTACCAATTTTTAAAAAATTGTATCCAGCGCTTTAAACACAAACTACGTACGCGCTAACATGCGTAAGAATTACTGTTTATTTTATGTATTTAGGATTTTATAAATTATTTTTGCTTCAAAATGTTCATTTTCTGACACCTGAGAAAGATGGACTCCGCCCATCAGCATTCGTCTTTGTTAACGTTAATAGAATTATTGCATTAGTGATACAAAAGATGTAGATGTGGAACGTCAGTTGATTATTATTGTAATTTGTATATTATTATATAATTGTTTTAGTAGCAGAAATAGTATTTAGTATTTTGTGCTATTTATTGAAAAATTTTATTACTAGCAGTTTAGATGCATGATGGTTTGTTAGTTAACATATTCACCTTAATATTAATGGATCAAGTCATACAAGAAAACAAGCATTCAATAACAAATTTTAAGATTGAAATAAACGCATAAGGACAAGTACATGAAACTAAAGCTAAAGTATAAGTGTAATGTAGTGTAGTATGTATATTGTGTTGTGAATCAACGACATTTCGCTGTCCACTGTCCCAACCTTTATAATAATAATTCGACTTATCTAAACAAGAGCAAGGATAAATGCTAGTGGAACATTAACACAGTTTACATAACAAGTAAACATTCATAAATCAAAAAATATGAACATGAGCATTTTCAAACCATCTACAATCGGCCAGGCACACGTTGGAACATTGACAAAGGTAGCTCGCATTATACAAACTATTAAGGAATTTTCAGTGCTTTCAATGTACAACAATCATGTAAAATACTACGACCAGATACACTTGATTTTATGACAAATCCTTAACCAATCTAATTGATACACGGCACTACAAATCATCTCCAGCCTTCCTTCCCTATATCATATTTTCAGAGGCTTCAGACTAGCATAGTGTCAGCCTTACATGGTAAGCAGTAAAGATTTGAGACACGTTTGTTGGTTTCTGGAAGGCTGATGTGATTTTCTATTATAATGTACAAAAGTCTACACGTAGCGAAACATGATAATTTTTTTAAACAAACAGTTCGTTGTTATGGGTAGGCTGGATAGATGACGGTAGCCGTCATTTCGATACACTCAAAATTTGTAAACTAAGTTGCAAATGGAGTCTGACTCTTGGCGTTTGTATAACGACTAAACAACCTTTATCTCTGTGAGTTACACTACACTAATGACTTTCTCGAGTAACAAAAGGAGTAAGAGAAGTATTACGAACATGTAAGAATTAGGATTTTAACATTAATAATTTATGCGTAAGTCAAAACATGGTGACATCCTTGTTCTGAAAAAGCCTATAAAGTAAACAAGGAAAACATGGAAAATGTATAAACTAAATAAACTAAACAACTTTCATTTTCCGTAAGGTTCCAGATTACTCCGAATATATTCAACTAGACCAGCAGAAATTTTTCGCATTTCTTCTAGTTGACTTAAGTGACTGTCACGAATATTCCTTTGAGCAATGTCATAGGTAATGGGGAAGGCAGCAGATAGGAAGCTATTGTTCCAAAGATCTCTCGTAGACGTCTTCATTTGATCAAGGCGTGGTATTGGTCGTTCTTTTAAGATATCTATATATACATTGAAACACTGATGTAACTCTTTGTATTTCTCCAAAATCGCCCGAACTGCATTTGAAACCGACTTCTTATAGAGATGTAAGTAGCCCTGAACATATAAATACAAATCCGTTAATTTTAACAGACCTCAATTAATTAACATGTAAACATAGAATACGTGACTGGAGCTTACACTTCTCTCCCTTGCTTTCCCTTTAGCCTTCCAAAAATCTTGTTGTCTTTTGGTGAGAGAAACCGCCGCTTCTAATACAATCCGAGTAAATGAAAATGTCTGGAAAACAAATGGCCATGGTTGGTGAATTAAACGTAACAACTTATTAACTAAATTTCAAGTAACAAGTATACCTCTAGAACAATATGGAAGTCTTGAATATGATTTTCTACAATGATAACCCGCTTAACATTTTCTAATTCTTTCTGATTCGGTCGCAAGATATTTAACATTTTTTCAGTATGGTCTTCGATTAGAGCCTGAAGTCGCCCTACTTGAGGATTTTCCTTCGCCATTATTATGTCCCGTAGGTGCTTGAATTGCTCCACAAGGTACAATGGAGCACCTGAATGATAGTAGCGGCATTGTCTATGGGGCCAAATCCCATAAAGTCCAGGCTAATTAAACATCAAAATTGTAATCAATTAATACCTCAACACTGACTGCTGAATAGAAAAGCATCCACATAACTTACATTGGTTTCCATCTGTTTGCCATCTTCATCTATATGGTTTTGGAAAAATCGTAACCAGAGGTCACGATGACACTCAAATCTAACGATCAAAGAGTTAAGGACTTTAACTTCCTCTTCCGTAGTCCCTCTTGGATACACAATGAACGATTTAAGAATAAACAACAACGCTAATCGTAGTCTATGCGTAAACAGTTCTAGATCCGCTGTTATGTCTCGCACGTAAGAAAGGTTTATAAAATTATCAAAGCATTGGATAACAGAAAAGTCCCGATTATCAGAATCAAATTGTGGGCCGACTAGCCAATCAATCATTTCCTTGTCACAACATTCGGCAATTTTTAACAACTCTTGAGATGTTCCTATACACGTCATCAATTCCAAAAGCCTCTTTTCTACCAAGGTAATTCCACATTGAGTGGAATACAGCAACTGTTTTCTAAAATTTAGGAAATCCTGTATTTTATGGAAGCTGCCATATTTGTATGCAGCGATTACATGTTCCATACTCTGTAAAAACATTGACTAAGTTTAATTTCTCGAGATGTTATTTTAAAATTACAAAAGGAAAAAGAAGCACCTACCTCACGTTTGTAACTACTGTACATTGTTTCCGCAGCTGTTAGCATTTTCATTACTTCTGTGTATGTACCACTGGTAAGAGACTGAGGGATAATGAGGTAGCCAAGGGAGTCCCACTGGACGTGTTTCAAGTCAAGTCCTTGCATTACCTTGATAGCCTGGCTAACAGCACCAAAGCGGGCGTATACTTTGCTCAGCAAAATACGCATTGTATAATTGTAAGGACTTCTCAACAGTCCGTACTCCAGAATGCAAATGGCAAACCCCATTAAAGCTTCTTTGTCGGCGAAATGAGCTTGAGAGTATTCGGTGATTTGAAGTTCACCGAAGGCTTCAGTCAATCCATCAACATTTGATGAATTAACTTGTATCTGTTGATTTTCCAATAACATCTTTTTAAGAGACAAAAGTTCAGGAGCAGCTTCTTCTTCAGAAATCTGAACCCATGTTTGAGAGCTTAAGCTACTATCAAGATCCATTGTTTTATGAATAGAGTTCTTAAAAAAGTCATCCAACAAATTCAGAGCAGCAATAACAAGGTATTGGTCATGATAATCTGACTCCTTAGTCCGTAAATGCTCATTAGAATGAAGTGAGTCCATTACGCCATCGCAAATTAAATATTTGCCGAAACATATATTGGCCTGTCTGATACGGGATAGTTCATCATCCCTGTATGCAATGAAACTCCGGAAAATCATCTCGAAATTTGTATCCCGTACAATTTTTGCAATCTGGTAAAAAATTAACCCATCGGTAAATACAAAACATACTCTCCAATGCAGTTTTAATGTATATGAGTACATAATCATGATCACAACGCTTTAAACTTTAAATAAAAAACTGTACCGTGTCGTAATTGGGTCCATCCGTTTCTACGCCCGGTGCTACTGAGTTGACGAAGCAGTACTTAACGTCATAACTCATTACCTTGAAGTAGTCTATGACGTCAGAGAAAAACGACGGCTTGTCAACAGCATATTCAACAACTAAAAGAAGGTCACGACTTATTCTTTCCGTTCGACTATCCCCACTAAAACAGTTCATACTGTAGTATAAATCAGCCAGTAGTACTGCCCGGTTTGGGTAATTGGCCACAAGGTCATCCATTAAACTTTCTAATTTAATCACATCGAGTTTTTCTTACGCCAAATGTATCAATAAGTTGTTTAAGTAGAGCATACTCTTCTTTACTGAAAATAGAGATATAAAAATTGTAGATCATTAATACATAATATTAATATATTATTGAGCTAGAAACAAAAACATAACTACATTTATTTTCACATACTTTTTAAAATAGGCCGACTTTAAGTACTCGAAAAGCTCATTTTGCAACCCCAACCGCTCCAACGCGAGGCAGTAAAACGTATGAAAATCAGTATCGCTCCAGTTTTGCTGGGGGTATCCAGAACTTGTCATTACATCTACGATCTTTTGCCAGTTCGCCTNCTCGAAAAGCTCATTTTGCAACCCCAACCGCTCCAACGCGAGGCAGTAAAACGTATGAAAATCAGTATCGCTCCAGTTTTGCTGGGGGTATCCAGAACTTGTCATTACATCTACGATCTTTTGCCAGTTCGCCTAATTATTGAAACATAAATCATAATCATGCTCTCAAAAATGATGAACATTCTCTTTGTAAAAATTCATTATACCTGTCTAACTAAAATCCGTAGATAAAGTTCCAACATGTTATCCTCAACAGATGTTTTTTGCTCTGACATATATTTTTCCATCATACGACCAGCAACCTCTATGGAGACAACGTCGGCATGTTCCATCGGCCCAACTAAGTTTTCAAATCTTAGAAATATGCTCGCCACTGTCCAGCCATAGTAAGTGATTTTATTATAGAGTTTGTACAACTGGAGAGCACTAACGTGCATCTTTTTATAATCCTGAATCTGTAAAAGAACAAAATGTATTAATGCATTTGTTAGTCCACCAAGCTGGCAATTATTATGTGACAACAGAATGTCAAGATGTATGATAATTATACACATACTCGGACGTGAGCCATAAAGCAATGAGTTAATAGCTCCTCTGATTTTTCTTTTTCGCATGCAGCCTCCAATAATCCGGCCAACAATTCAGCTGTTGAAATAAAGCAACGTCAAGTCATTTTAAAACGTTTTTACAGGTAAACCTTTAGTTAGATATGTAAAAGAATACACATACGTGCTTCGAGCTCCCTGTAGCAAATAGACATGGCTTGAATCGTTGCATCATCAGTTGGAATCCTCATGGCCACAGGTGCTAATAATGACCGAGCTTCATCCGGTTTATTCATGCGAATAAGTGCTAATGCTTTTAAAACCATGGCACAAGGAAATGCAGGCTGCTTTTTAAGCAGCCTGTCTACTTCCGTAATCACCTTTCTGTTATTGCCCCCATCTAGCAATTCTAATTAAAAACAACCATAACATGAATTCACATTACACTTTTTAATCATGAAATATGCGTGGGGTAACTATTTTCAAATATAAACTCAAATAAATACCATAAATCGGGCGCAGCCGTCGTTCTTGCACCCACGAAGACGCTGAATTCATTTCTTCGTTGATCTTGAGAATTCTGCAATACAAAATTTAAAAAAATACAATTAGTCATTCATGCTAACTCGTCGCTTCCAGTTTTTAAGGCACATGGCATTTGACATGATGTAACAACTTTTACCAAAACGTAGAATAAAAAAAAGATTTAAGATTTGTAGCAACCAACCTTCGGGAGAGCCGACCGCGGCGTAACCCGGTGTTTTTAAAGCGTCCAGTTGTTGTGTATTAACTACCACTCTTAATGAAAAAATTACCTAGATTTCTAACACTTACAGACTTGTCTACAACCTATCTGTCTCTTATCCTAAATATATTTACTAAACTGTGCATAATTTTACCAACACGGCTAACTCATACGGAAACTTTTCCCCTCCAATATTGTACTATCATCAGCCCGCTTTTCACCGTCGACACGACACCAGTACACCATCATTTCATCATCATTAGAACTAACGACAATAGCGAATCTGAATCCTTTTTAATTGTCCGTTTCTCTGCTGGCACAATTTCCGGCTCCTATTTCATTTTCATATCATTTTTTGCAGTCACTTTCAAACTTGATATCCCATCTCTTATTCCAGGTTGTCTGTATATGTGTTAAAAGTTTTGCAAAAAAGTAGGAACGGTGATGTGTTGACAAAAGTGGAGTGCTGCCAATATATATATATATATCCCTATTTTATTGAAAAAACTAAAACGACAACCGAAACAACACTGACTGAAACAACAGCCACAAAATCAAAACAGTTGCTCGCCACACCACTACTAATTAGGATGATCCATCATTTCACCGGTTCAGGTTCACCATCATCATCTTCTGTTTAAAGACCATACCGCACACAAAGAGACTACTAGCATCATCACTACCCCGATTCTTCAACATGAAGACCCGATCAATTTTTTTTCTTCCCTATTCACTTCTCTGTTTTGCAAATATTCATTTAGCACGTCGACGACGAGACGACACACGCTGTTTTTTCGCCCATCAATACCCCAGTTGTGGTGGTAGTGTCTTCGCCGCTACTACTGATGTGCATGTGCTTATAATGTGTGGATTCTCCGCTGCTCTCCACACCGATTTTTTTTTATTCATTTAACAACGAAAAACCTGTGTGCCGATCGTCATCGTCATCATCATAATCATAATCATATTATGGCCCAGTACACTGCTCTACAACTATAAAAGACAACAGCAGACTAAAACAGAGAGTGTGTCTATGTCTTCCCATCTTTAGGTGTCCGTGTGTGCCTGTCGTCCTATTTCACGTTCACAATCAATGACCTGCTCATTCTATTCATTAAACCTCTATGAATCCACGAGAGGAATTCTTGCAAATTACCGCAATTTTCCATCCCCTTCTGCATTCTACGTGCGCTGTATCGTAGTTAGCTCATTCCATTTTTTATTATTGCCAGTACACCGTGTATATTTGCTGGTGGTAGTTGTACCGGCAGTAGTCACAGTCATACAAATTCAACTCAGAGGAGTCAGACAGTCGAAAGAACATTTTCATCCCGTGAAGATTTTTTTAAGTCGACGTGAGAGACCTGCCTTCCCATCACCGCCGCACCGACACCATGAGATGGAACTACTTAGTTCTACTACAATCATATTATGATCTGCCCTTTTCGCTCGTCTGTTCTATGATGAAGATGGTAAAAAAAAGCCGCAACTTAACTATCTCTCTCTCTTTGTGTATGTGTTTCATACACTCTCCGGTAGACACACGGTCATATCCGTTTGTGTTGTTATATCGCACCGAACGGTATAATATATATGGAAACCGTGTAGACAACATGCATGGCCGTTTATACTTTTGTATACAAACCCATACTTGTAACAGCGTACATATTTGTTCCCATAAAATATCTACCTTTCCTCCAATTCAGAGGTAAACGGTTTTTAGGACTATGCATGTACATAATATTATTGTGCATTTACAACATTAACCGAACTCGATAATGATATGGTATGGTGCTGCTGATGATGGCGCCTTGTATCGGAATGTATATACTAGTACCTAATACCAAGTTTGTGTACATATGAAACTGCACTCATCAGATGCGAAGCCTACTATACACAAAAGTAGACAACACATCTGCTACATACATTTGTCTGATTGTTTTTTTCGCTGCAATGCTTTTGAAACACATATTGTGATGTAGGTATGTAATGTATATCACCTATACATGAAATGGATGTACGTTTTGTACCTTTAGACTCCTTGTTGTACATATGTATGTATGCGGTTTTTACTCTAAGACAATGCTACAAATTTACAAAATGAAGAGAGAAAAAGTTTTTTTTTTACAAATTCAAATAGCTGTGCGACCAGGCAAAGAGCCCATATTATACCAGATAGACCTGGCATCTTTGCCGACCATCATCACCAAGACACAAGTAGACATGACTACTGACTACCACGACGAAAGACAACTAGAATAACCATTCATTCCCCTTCACCACCACCACTACCATCATCATCATCATGAGAATGAAGAAAGGAAGACAATTACAGTGATATCGTAAAGTATCCATCCTTCCCTCAGTTTATGTGTGTAAGCGTGAAAGGATGATGATGATAATGATGAGCAACTTGCAAACACAACAGCAGCGCAGCAAGTAGAAGGTCCTATAATCTAATCCGTTTTTTTGGTTTCGTCCTCGTAGGTACAATATGTTGTATGAGAAAGAGAAAAGAAGGCTCTCACACACGAAAACCCATTCACTCCACACAAATAAATTGTAGATTTTCTTGATCATCAACATCAGCACCACTTTTCTTTGCGACTGGCATCTTATCTGTGACTATGAGAGGATCTCCTCAGTCAATAGTGAGTATCATCGTGATGTAGTAGAATAAGCACTACTCACAATCATGATTCAATTTTCTTTACGGTGGACATCGACAAAAGATCCGACAATTACGGTGGAGTAGTCACAGGGAGAAAAGCGCTTTTCTAAAAAGCCCCACTCTTAATGTATAACTCAAAAAATATCACAATAACAACAACTCTGCCGTACGAATGTATAGAAATTAATACAAGAGCCAAGACGAACATAAGTGGATTTGAATTGAAATCCCATAACAAAAAAAGTTCTTCAACGGTGATTCCTACGATTTACACATACTAATAAAATATATGAGGAAAGGAAATTAGTACGTGGGAAAACTGGTGAAACATTGTTAAAACGAGAAATTGAGAAAAACGACGATCGTTGTGACAAGCGTGTATTAAATAAGAAGTCACGTTTGTGAAGATAACATTGCTCACAATAAATACAATTATCAATAAGTCGTGAACAATATTACACTTACAGCAGTTATTTAATTAAACCTTATTGTTTATATTGCTGCGGTGGTGGTTATGGTTACAACATTTATGGTCAAAAGACGAGTAAACGGATATTAACAGTTCAAAATGAAACAGTGGACTCGTAGCACGTTTTTGGACATCCAGCAAGTGTGCGAGACGGGGCGCCATTAGAGAAAGAATCGAGAGGTCATTTAAAACAAACATACACAGAAAAATACATGCAGAAGCCCATGCTAGAGGTGAGTTCCAACTTCTACAAGAATAAAAGGAAAATTCTAAGGGTTTCTAATTAGCAATTATATCAGTATACAAAGTAATATATTCCTTGTCCGTAAATTACCGGACAAAACACGACAGTAAACATTTGAAACATATACCTAACATCTACATTTTACTTTATTTTCTTCCCTGTCAGCCTTACAGAACAACGTTATCCCACTTGATTCATGATTAATTATTATATTAACGCTTTGAAGATTCAGGCAACCTGACATGATCAGTGAGAGTCTAGTCACAATCTGAAACTGTATGTAGTTTAGGAAAAAAACAACGCAGTCAGTGTGAAGTGAACGTGCCATTTGTCATCATCACTAGTTAGTATTGAGAATTTTCACGATAACTGATAAATGATACATGTCAAACTATACAATTTGAATGCAAATAAGTTATTGTTAGCTAGGTCATTTCATGAACTACAAACACGATTACTGGTCATCAGCACTTACCAGCAGCTACTGTAATGTATTAGAATGTACTGTAATTAGAATATTTAAAATTAGAAAATGAGTCAAGCCTAACAATTAACTAAAATTGTTGCTACCAAAAGCAAAAATGTTGAAGGAAAGGAAAATGCTAAACATAAGTGAAATCGGAAAAACGATGGCAGGCAGAGAAACGCAGATTATTTTTAACTTTCCAAGTGCACAATTTTTAGGTACACAAACACCAACATAACACAAAATGACTCAAATATATCATTGTAAAGTTATCCTTAAAGTTGCCGGCGAATAATATAAATTGGCAATTTAAAATTTTTACGCTAAAACTACAGCATTTCCTCACCAGTAGTAACCAGTGGTATTGTAACAACATATTCTATAACAATGTTTAATGTTTGTTTTAAAAAAATTACCTGACCTGGCAAACATTTTCCTAATATTTGAATAGTTTCTTTCGAGTGTTTACTGTAAGCAAAATACCAGTATAAATATGATATCAGAGCATAATATAGGCTCGCACGCAGTTGACCTGCACCGCAAACCGGTGTCCGGCTTTTATTGTTAGTATTTAAGAAACTTCCCACTATAGTGGGTCCTGAATGAATATAATTCATTTTCTGTAAAAGTAGAAGTAAAACGATTGGAAGTAAATTTTTAGAACATAAAAAGAAAATAAAACAATACCTTAATTTTAACCAGTTTACATTCAGCTACTTCGAGATCATAGAAATAGCCTATTTCCAATAGGTATTAAGATTACTGAAAACTTGAAACCAGATCCAAGCTCTTTTTACATGAGGCACTTGTTTAAACTTTATTTCCAACTACTCTGATTGAAATTCCCAAGTAATAATATTTAATTAATGTCATGCACCTTAACCGGCATTTTACTTTGTAATCACAATTTTGGGTTTCTAGCAATTTGTTTGTTATACTTTTCTCGTTTTAACTTTCGAAAAATATTTACTAATATTCATGTAATAAAAATGAAAAGAAAGCACAAAATTGAAAATATTAATACGGATGTCGTTTAATTTGCGAACAATATAGGACGGAAGCAACAAAAGTTACTGTTATCCCCGGATAGAATTAATTGGAACAATGACCGACGTACTCGAAAATATTATGAATGGTACGGAAGAAGAAAGTATCCCGAGCACTGATGACATTACTGTCGGTGATAAACCTCTTGTCATTGCAGAGGACCATGAAGACACGAAGGAGGGAGAAAGTGATACTGCAGTAACGACCTCCGTACCCAGTGGCAGCATCCCTGAAGGTGAAGACACCACCGATTCGATATCATCTCCTACAGGTGCTACTCTCATTATTGCAATGGACGAGGAGGATAAGGAGCAACCGGAAGGAGATGAAGTACGAGAAGTGAACGACGACGACGACGAGTCAAAACTCGACTTGATGGAAGGAGAAAGAACAAACGAAAATGGAGAGGATTCCAACATGGAAATTTCTGAAGAGGTGTCATCTTCGATAAAAGTTGAAGATATGTATGAGGTTGGTGGGGAGGAACAAAACAGTAACGCAAGCCTTTCACCAACACCCGCAAGCCCGACGAGTAAGAAGGGGCCCACTTTCAATAAAATGCTTCACAACGGAGTGGAGGGTAATGCAAATGAAGAAAACTCGTCATCGTCTTCCTCCGGGGAGAACAACAAACCTTTACTGAGCGGACTTCTAGGGAGAAAAGATGGAGGGACGTCAGTGAAAAAAACACCTCAACAATCTCGAAGTTTCTCAGTTTCAGACGGAAATGCTATCGCCAAAGAATTGGAGGAGCAAGTGGGCAAACTGAATACGCTACTGGCTTTGAAAGAAAAGGAATGGAGTGCCATTCTTCGACTTAAAAAACACATGGAATATGCTTTGGACCAAGTTAAGTGCACTCAAAGGATTGCCAAAGTACAAGATGGAGTTAACGGACCCATGTCCATGACTGATATCAAAGCCTGTATGAACCTTATCGTGTCAGAGAAGGACAAACTAAGCTTAGCAGAACAGCAAATTGCAGAAAGTATTGAGAGTACAGAGACAGAGAATGAGTCGCTACAAACAATATTTCCGTTTAGATCGTCGTTAGCTTCCGTAGTGTCAACAACCCAGAGTGAGCTTGATGACGCTTCAGAACAAAAAGAAGATGCCCTGACGGCGTCAGCAGCACTACAAAAACTTTGCGAGAGGAAGAGAAAAGCTATGGATGAATTGCCAAAACACCGACCTATTCGGCCCAAGATTGTAGTTGATGTTCAGTCAAATTCAAACACATCAGCACCGCAAGGCCAACGAAAAGTGTATGGGCCGAAAGGCAACATGGTGAATGTACAGTCCATCATAGAAACTCATCGGTAAGGGAACTAATTCTTTGTGCAGTTGTGTACGGCCGATAGTAATGAGGAGGGTGAGCGATGCATTTCAAATTATAATACGTGTGTAATTATTTGTAAATTTACAGCAATTTAACTGGAGATAGACCAAAAGCAGGACAAAAACAATTTAAGAAAACGGTTTTACAAATGAGCCCAGATAGGCTGTACCTAAAGACGCTAGAAGAGTTATTTGTTATTGCGCAAGCTGACAAAACACAAAAGGAACCTTCTGGTACCCTCGCTATCACACCAGCACCTTCTGTACCTCAAATAGCCAGTACTAGAACGCTTGCGCCAATTAAACCGAAAAATGGAAAACCAGCAGGGCGACAAACAATCGTCAGCAACAACTCCCTGCTCATCTCTAATCCTACTCCTAGTGGAAGTGGAACGTTGGCAAAGATGTTGTCGCCATCAACCCACGCATCTGGAATGGGTTCTGTTCGAAGTATCAATGATGGATCTACAAATGCCTCCCAAAAGTTTTCCAAGGTTCCTACCTCTGACGGGAATCTATCTCTAGCAAATCTACTGGCGACTTCTAAAGTGGAAAGCAAAGTTAACTTGTCAAAAATTAAAAAGGTACGTCGATGCGTTTGTTTTACAAGCTAACGTTTGAACGTTTGATTAGTGATTAATTGTCGATGGTTTATACTAAACTGTAGGAACGAATTCGAGAGGAGGAAACAAGTCATGTGCCTTCTCAACAACAATATACTAACTGAAAACACTAATAAGAGCATCATTCGAATCACTTGCACTGTCATACGAACACTCATCAATTTTTGAAAAGGAAATTTGCTGAAATCTTCGCCTTCGAAGTGGTCAAAGCATAAAAATATCGAAATTGCTAAGAAATTGAACAAGATTTACTGTTGTAGGATTCAAAATCTTTACAAAGTTCAAGGAAAACGACAATTTTACTATGGTGTTCTATAATGATTATTATTATGCAATTTTACGTCCTTCAGTTTATACGAATTAACTCTGTGTTTTGTTGTTCGGAGGAAGTTAATTAGAGTTATAAGCATGTTTTATCAATATGCATATTATTTGCTTTGTGCAAATTGAATAGAAGCCAATAGTCACGTCGACAAAACAGCTTTACAATTAATAATTGTATAGAAGCTCATGCTATAGCAGTAAAGAGTAAAGCAATAACAAGGAATTTGAGCACTTACTCTGTCCAAATTGCATTGTACCACTGATTATTAGTAAGACCGACATGGTAACGTGGTGATAGAGCGATTATGTGAAGTTGGGACTGTCGTGCAAGTAATATCTGTGTAAAAACCAAAAGGTTCAGAAACAAGCTGCTTGTTACAAGCATCATTTGACATTTAACATATCAATTTATAAATCAATTAGTCACCTTAGCCAACGGTGCATAAACATCCATGTCGTGGTCGCGGACTGCTTTTCGAATACTATCACGGAGGTAAGACATAATGAAGATGAAATTGTCTCCCTAGTCTTCTCAAATTGCATAGGAAAAAACAACCTAATTGTATTGTAATATCCACTCAACACTCAAACTGGAACAATACAAACGACAGTCCGTATTCGGGATTGCATATAATCAAAACACAAAAAAGGATTACATAATGTAAGGAGATGTGTTCAATTGCAGTTGACTGACAACTATGTAATTTTTTAAAAAATAACCCTAGCGGAAACCATCGGAGCCAGTGGTAGTGAGTAGTCTAGCAGGCAACCAGCGGCGTAATATTATGCGGTCGCTTTCTTGTATTATTCGTATCAGTGTACTTTTGAGTAATAAGAAGGATTATTTTTATACACCTTACGTTTCTCATGTTAAGTTAGATTAACCTAGCCAAATCTAATCTAACTAAACTAACCTAAAGGCGAATTTTTTCAAGTCATATGCGTTGCGAAATTATGAATGAAAAATTGGACAGAATTAAAAAGGATTAATTTCAAATATTAGTACTGAATTACAATTTTACAATGTAATTCAAGGAGCATGGGGCAAAAAATGTCGAGGTGTCAAAGTTATTTTTACAATTAGTTATCTTAGATATGTCCATAAGCCTAAGGGTTAGCTCATCGAAAATCTTATCGGTGTTGTTCACATAAACAGAATGATATTTTGCTGGCGTAGTATTGCAGTTACATACAGTGTACAAATTGTGCGATATCTCACAGTTTTGATGTTGCCAGTCTTACGACTAACATCAAAACTGTGAGACTTTCGTTTCTAAATATCTTTTGAAAGTTTAAATTGATTCTTTTAATGTACCCCTAAAGCTTTGTTTATTGTTTTAATTTAGCTTTTATTCAACTTGATTACTAAAATATAACAGATTTAATGTGCTAAACAGCTTTTCCGTTACTTGTTCTCTTGATCAATTAGCATTTGCTTTAGTAGTTTAAATTTTTAGTTATTTTACGAATTAGAATACTTATCCCTCCGTTTCATGGGAAAGAAATAAGAAATTTCTTGTCCGAATAACTAAAAATTTAAACTTTAGATTTTGAGGTGATTTTCTGTGCCGTTACATGACATAATTCTCTATTTTGTAACCAACGCAAAAACGCAATGCTGTATCTCCATCTACATACCATAAAATCAACAAGACACTACTACTGTACAGTACAACTACTACTACCGAAATTCTTTACTGCTTTCCTTTATCCCGCCAAATTTTCATCTAAAATTGGGGCACTTGAATACTGATCTAAGATGTATTCCTACGACGCAACGTGAGTTAATGTACACTGTAAGACTGTAACTATCGTTTGGTTTTATTCCCTTGTTTACTTTGGCAATGATAACTCTTCAAAGCAAACAATTTTGAATTTTTGCTAATAATCGATTTTTACCGACTAGTGGCCCAAGTTTTTATAGCTCTAGTGGCTCTATTATTCTATAACGTTATGTGGATTGAAATAGTAGATATATAAGTAAGGGCACGCCTTCGGCTTCAGCCTCATCCTTAGAATTAAAGATATTATTCTGGAACTAGTGCAGTCACTGCAGTGTAGTATAAACACGCCAAAAATATCTTCAGTCCTACCTATCAGTCATTTCATATCTTTTACCGAAAAAAAAACATCAGTTCACTAAATTGCAAATCCGAATCAATAAAATTAGTGACAACTTTTAAATCATAATTGTTATCAAGATTTTTTTTAATTGTTTAGGTTGCAGCCTGGGATGAACATTCAGAGATCTGTTCAGGGTAACTTCATCATCAACAAGGAAAATCAAGTATTCTACTATATTATATACACAACTCCTACAAAATAACAACAAATACCCTCAAGCTAAGTAAACTTTAACGGACTGAGACCAAGAACGTAATTTTTATTACCTCTCCGCTGCTGTTGTCCTATCTCATTCATGGTTACTCGGTCGGCTAATTATTAATTTTAACATTTATTATATACTATTTTTTACTCTAAATAAGCTAAAGTACTTGTACGATATAATACATACCATGTCGTTTCAGTAATACTACAAGTGTAAATATATACATTTGACAAGTTGTAGGTATTTCTTTTATGTGTAAAAAGTATGTACGTACACAACAACCACCAGGTTGGTCTTACTCAGATTCTGCATAATATTTACGTTAATTCAAAACGATTAAATAGTATGTGTGTATGTAGATCTTTATGACTAATAAATAGTAATTGATGACACGATTAAAGCACTTTTTGGGATTTTATATACATACATATAACTGTATATGTGCTAGAGATGTTCAAGACAACAACTGCAGTTACTATCTATATCTGAAACTGGAAACAGAAATGATATAAATGACGATGGTGCTTTACAGTTATTAGTTTATTGAATCATGGCACAAAGTATTAAAAGTATTTGTTACAGATTTGTTATAGGTACTTTAAATACCAACTAGCGATAGATAATACCCAGTTTGTGTGCTTCACTTAAGCCGATGATATTTTTAATCTGCAACTACTACTGCTGCTGCACCGATTTACGATGACGATGAACAGCCCCAGCCAGTTTTATCTTAAATATATATTTATTTAAGCATTCTTTATAAGTGAATGTTGTACTTCTTAATAGAATAACTTTTTAATTATTACCTGTGGAGCTGTTGGAATGACTGTGTTTACACCAAACAACTTTTAAAATGAACTTTTTTGGCGATACAACGAACCATTGTTAAAACTTGCGACGTGGAGATTTGATAACACTAGACACTAATGAATAATTCTGACACCTTTTTCTAATTTCCTAAGTCTGATAAATAGTATCATTGCTGCATGTATCGGTAAGATATACATATAAATATATATATTTAATAAATATATATAAAAAACATTTATGATGTTGTGTAAGTAAGCATAAAAAATATCTATGGCTTAAATGTAATTATATAATAACTGTAGAATAATAGTAGTACTGCTGTAGTCATTTACTACGAATAGGATTTGAAAATTTATATTAGCTCAGGCTGCAGACATTGCACTACTATAAGTCATAATAATTCATCAAAGCGATGACAAAATCATGTACTTTTTGTAGTTTGACTTTGAATTATGTTTGTTAACGTAACGATAGGAACTACTGATTATTACCGTTCCATTTTGGCACGGCAGAACTTGAATACTGTATCGTATTTTAAATATCGTTTATGCATAATGGTACATCTGGATGGACCTTTCATTGAAGGCTACTTACTGTTAACAATTTTTCCTCATTTTCATGTGAATCTTGTTCTTCGTTCTAATTCTGTATCATTGCATGTATAACTCCCAAATGAAAAGAAGTATACATAACGACAATTTTGTCTGTGGTTGTTTAGTTATCCCATAAAGGCAAAATTTGCATGAATGGTTTATGATCTTTTTCACATGTAAATACGTCCATACATGTGGTAATATCCTTTTTTGTCCAAATATTCATACTTTGTTTTTTACTAATTGTAAAGCATATTTTTATGTTAGAAATAATATTATTACCATCTACTTCATTGTCTAATGTTTAAACGGTGTCAATACAAAATAAAGTATGATGTGTACTTTTTATGTACTGATTAAAGTATATACATAAATATAATGAAGAAAGATTTAAAGTTTAAATATTACGTTTCTTTGAGTACCACCTAGGTACATTTGACAATCATACAAAAGAATGATATGCATACAATCATTGAAAATCGTACTCCTACAGGTCAAGTAGGAAAATTGCACCACTATCTAAAAATGCTCTGGCTACACGCATGGTAATTTTCAATAATATTTTTGTTTGCACAAAAATCACGAACAAAGTCATTTGCGGTTGTCATGTTGAATGATAATGAAAATCCCACCAGTATTACCCAAGTCCATGTCCTATTGTTTATTTAATTTTCTTTATGCATACATGGAATGTTTATCAAAGATTGTTTAGCTCCCAGCATCAGCAGCACCAGCTGCGTCACGAGAGAATATCATGGTGTCTTTCTGTTCCCACATCTTATTCAATAGACATTATATATTTGTTGATTTCACACAAAACCACCGTATGTGGAATGTCGACTGTGTAGCTTCACTTTCCAGTAAAAGCATTTGCTGCATAAATAAAAAAGTCTCTTTTGTTGGTTCGTACACAACATAAAGGCATTTCAAGAAAAAGTGTCTTTGTCTCGTATTTTAAGTTGATATACATCACGGCTACTACTACAACAAGAACGGATTTTTTCCATTTCTAATTTTATTTCAGATTTTTGTCCTTCCATCAATATTGCCTGTAACTTGTGCTTGATTATTTAGTGGTTACTTTACGTTAGCCGTTTATTATAATAGGCATATTATTGGACAAACTGCGCAAGATTTGGAATTAGAGCCTTAAATAATGTTCTAAAATGTAGCTCATATCGCATAATATCTTTGTACAAATCTTTATATAAATATGTTATTATTTGCCATTTTTATTTCTTGTCTCTTCTCATGCTGTTGTATTGATTTACCTTCAAGAAAAAAATCAGTCCAGAAACAACAGGACATATAATTTTACATTTAAATATGTTATTATTTGCCATTTTTATTTCTTGTCTCTTCTCATGCTGTTGTATTGATTTACCTTCAAGAAAAAAATCAGTCCAGAAACAACAGGACATAATTTTACATCGCATATTTCCAAATAATAATGTAGATAGGATAGATAACCTACATATATGGTGAACAAATTGGTTGTACTACGGACGAAGAATAGAAAATTACACGTTATAACGGCAAACGCGTAGCGCTTCTGATTTTTCTACAAAGTGTATTAATGCACATTCATTTAGAACTGTCTACTGAGTTTAAACTTTAAAGTCAACTCTCATTATTCCAATAATGTCAAAACCAAACTTTGATGAAACTCTTAAAAACTCTTAGCGTTTTTAGAATTATGATGACTAACAACATGCCTATATTATATCTCTTCATTTGAGAGCATACGGCTCGCGAACCATGAATGTGAATATTCTTACAACAACTGTATTGTATGAATTATAATTTTAAAAAGTTCCTGCAGAATTTTGAACAGAGAAATTTAATTCCTTTTGCCCATCTCTCGGTACGGTAGAGAAAAGCAAGATGTCGTACGGTACGATGTTAAGATATTTAACATGGTCTGCCTGGAAGCGTGGATTTCAGACCAAAGTGTTGTATAGAATACTCATTCAGATTTCCGGTACAACTCTTTCAACGGTTGGCCCAACAAACAGATTTCACAGATTATATGACTAGATTTTTGCTATGTAACTGCTATACACAAAACGCTACCGAAGAAACGGTAAATCGCGAAACATCTATAAAAGTAACAAAGACTTATTAAACAAGACTCAATTCCAGATCTCTTTGCAGTAGGGTCTACTGTCTAAAATTACAAATTCATAATATCAAATATTGACGTTACTACTTATGTATAATGAAAATCAGTGACTGTGTATCTTTACATTTAGAAACTATCATTTTTTATTTATTATATAGGTGAAAATAAAGAGTACAAAGGTATAATAATAAGCCGTCAAATTTTATTTTATTGTATTATTTTTTACGTTAAATACATTATCTGTTTCCATACATTTTTCTATACAGGCACATGTAAGTAGTTTTAATGCTATTTTTTACTACAACGCGTGGGCGTAATACTTACTAAAAATACAACTTAAAAGTTGGTACGATCACACAAATTGCTATTCCACTTTCCATTCTCAGTTTCTACCTACCTATTCTTTTCACTTTTATTTCCATAAGAAATATTCAGAATATTGCATTGATTTGAGTATTTTTGTGCGTTATTTTTTGCAATGAGAACAACAGTTTTACATGTGAAAACAGTTTAATTTTCACAACACTGCTTATTATCCTTATTATCCTTATTATTACTTTGGTAGCACTTATCATACTACAAGCATTAATTTATCTGTCCGTTCCTCCGTCCTTATTTCCTCACATTCTAATTCCAATTTTCGAATACAAAATGTCCTTTTTATTGTTGGGCTGTGGGAAAAACTATTTTAAACGCGATCCTTACATTCCTCCAAATATACATTAACTACCTACACAACTACATACCGCGCGCCGATTATATATACCTACACGATGATTACACGAAAACGGTAATAATATTTATGTTATGGCGTACAAACTTGGCAGGGGCACCAACATCATGCAGTTTTTCATTGTTTAGCTTGTCTTCTTTTGTGTGCTTTAGTTTCTACGCTACAATAACAAATTTGCCAAATGTCGCGTAGGTATGTAATACAAACATATTCCATTCCAAATTCCAACCATAATTACAATTCAACCTACCTTTCCAGTGTTCAGTATTCCGTACAGACATAATATGCAATCATATTATCGTCTGCAATTACGAATGAACTACTGTCCATCCATCAAATATCAGGGTCAAAGTAATGAAACAAAATGTGGACGTGGATCGTAGATCACTAACCATGGTACTACAAAGCATGTACATAATGTCATGTCAGCAAACAAATACGCGCCCCTGCATACAGACAACTACATTACATCAAATCTCCTGTGTAGAAATGATATAATGGTATGATAAACATGTGTCCCTATTTATCTATACACACACAGACCAAAAAGCGAAAAAACACAAATGGCCAGAAATCTTTCCACTTCACGTATTGTTATTACCAACATGATTTTACCTCCATTTCCCTGCATATCATGTCTTCATCAGAAAAGGAAATTGGTTTGCAGCAGCATCAGTAACTTGTAACCGCACGAGTAAAAATATTATTATTTGACATGTCAGTACTCCACACAGTATGCGTGTATGTGGTTATCGATATGTGTACTATTACCATTTTAAATATTTTTTCAATAGTAAATCACCGGATCGATGGACATAGACGATTTCGTTCCTTGTCACAATACAATATTCGATGATTTACGATCTATCGATCGATACTCATCGCAATGTTGCCCTGTAATACAAAAAAATATACAATAATACAATGGATGCACACACCAGTACATAATACGTTATCCCACACAAGACATAAATTTATGGGCTTTGTAATTGTAATAGCTGGCAACAATGGGTCTGCAATAGCCTTTTAATGGCATGTGTAGTTAGGACAGTGCAGTGGTTGCATTAAAATCCAGACAAGTCTGACGGCGAGTCATTTACTCTCTGTCTGTCGTTTACTACAAGTCGTTTAGCGATACTAAAATAGTAAAATGTCAGTGGTGGTGTCAGGCTATTTGCTCCGTTTTGGCAAGAGGAGAGAGAGAGAGAGAGAATGCGAACTTGAGCGAGATCTCCAAATTGAAGGTGAAGGTAAAATGCACACATACAACAGCAGCAGCAGCAGCAGAGCTCTAACGACTTAGGCAGAAAAGGACCAACAACGGGAAGGAAGGAACACAGGAACAAATTATCACACACGAACGCAAAGTAAAACAAGCAGGTTTTTGCTTCCAGACAAAGTTCCAAGCCAAAGCGTCTTGCATAGCCCCAACGGCATAAAAAGTGTCCTTTTGCCAATCCACCGCACCACTTCTCTAATGACCCAGCTATAAATTTTTCTGGAGGTATGTAAACTAGATTTTTTTACGATTATAGCAAACTACAAAAAATGTCGTCGCCATCATCATCATCATCATCAACGTGAACCGCGCAAATTTTCTGTTTATGAACAGCACCAGGAATGATAATACCTTCAAAATGGACAATTAGCTACGGCGACTGTTGTTTAGCAGCTATCGTGTCCCAAGCTGCTGCTGTTGTGGACGTCTCGCCGCACTACTGCTTTTCTAAAAGTAATTGTTAAATGGCTATTTTTAAATATAAAAACTAAAAGTGTGTGTGTACTAAAAACGACTTGCCAACTGGGCGTATTAGATGTTTCGCAGTGCTACCACCAAAAATAATCAAAGCATTTTTTTTATCTCGGTGTGTGTCTGTCTCGTCTTCTTGGCGTACAGTAGTAGCAGGTTAATTCATTATCACTATTAAATGAACCCATGAGTGTGCTAATTAATGATCTCATGTTGGATTGATGGTCACCTTGCTTACATAATATCCCTCTATCCCTCTCCCTCTGGTAGCGACAAGGAACAGTAGATTAGATATGCACAAGCATTAACCATTCATTCATTTAATATCCTCCGCCACCAAATTCTCACCCCGAGACCACCAGCCATGCCACCAGTGCCACCACCAAAAGCGACACATATATTTCTGCATATATTGTCGTGTCGTGGCAGAATAAATATAATAATGTAATATTTTATATGCTCTCGCTATATATAGTAATATATTATGCAGCACTTAGTTCTGGAATAAAACAAGAACCAGCATGAACGTACTCACAAACGTACACTTATAATGTGTTCTCATGAAATCAAATGACGACATTGAACACAACACAATTAATGAAAATTATTTTTCTGCAATGATTTTATTAGCTCGATATTCGTTCGGTGGGTTTTCAACTATCCTTTCTTGTTTCTCTCTCCATGCACCTCTTTCTCTCTCTCTCTCCCAACAACGTCAGATTCGTAACTATCGTAACTTTATTTCTGTGATGGTAGAAAATTATGTTACGTGTACGTATAAGGTCATGGTAATAAAACAATGCCACGCTTTACAATCAACATTACGGACCCAATTACCAAGTGAACTTTTATCAATTTTGACAATAAATATTACCAGTCTGCCCGTTGGCTACTCACATACGGACTGATGAAGAGGACGATAAAAAAAGAACACGCTTTTGTTGCTGTTGCTTCTGCGACCGTGCAGTAGTAGCAGAAGGCCAGGGGGAAAATAAACAGAACAGAAAGTTTTAATACTAATAATAATAATAATAATGATCATGACAGATCATCCCTATGATTTAATAACCTTGTTGCAATTTGTTGCTACATTTCGTGTTCAAACAAAGTTTAGCAAAAATTTATCGTGCTACTACATACCTTTAACGACTTTAACTACTAGCTACGGGTAAAGTAACTGTTTCGTAGAGTACTTTTTAGCGGGCAAAATCGTTCGAATGGCATATTTCTCACCAAAATGTACATTTTTCCTTCGTTTTTTCCTTTCATCTCTAACTAACCTACAACCAATTCTGTACATATCTTGGTTATGTAGGTACTTAACAATTTCCTTCCTCGTTTTCCTTTTATGCTGTTTCCTCTTCGTCTGCCGTCAGCATTGATTGAATGAAAAGCGGCGGCTGCTTCTGCTTACGTGTTCTCCACGGGAAGCAAACAACGGTAAAATGCCGTTGTTTTGGGGCAATGTTGACTTGATTGAAAATCCAATGGCCGTTCTAAATAGTTAAAAGTAAATAGTCATTTATTTTGCCTTTGCCTCTGGAAAATGTCTTGGAAAAAGTGTTTCATTTGTTTACAGTTGTTTAGCTGGAAAAGAAGAAAAACACTGAATAAAATATGAATGGGAGCATTATTATTAGCGAATTGTGTCACTGTAGATGTGGATAGGTATAAGAAGAATAGGTGTGCCTGTATGCATGGGTAATGATGAGTGAGCAAATAGCACTCACAAAGAGCAAAGAGCATCTCTCTTTACGTGTGTAGTGTAGTGTGTGAAAGGTAAGTAATTTTTGTTGGATGGACTATGACGATGATGTACCTACCAGAGAATGAATAATATTGAATATATGATATACTTTTTATGATGTGATGATGAATCAATCTGTAGGCAGCCTTGTTTTTAATGAATGTCGGAGCAATAATAATTATAACAATAAAACGATTATTCGTTTAATGTATTTTTCCCCTTAATACATGCTAATCTCTTCGTTCAACTCTCTCTGTAGTGTGTATGGACAGAACACGGCACTCTAAAAGTGCAATTTTCCATGTACCACCAACACCAACACCAACTTAACTTCTACATAACAAACACGCATACACATACAACATACTTACGGCGTCTTTTGTATCAGTAACGAACTGATAGAAAGATAAAGATTGAGGATATTTTTTATGAGAGATTTATCTGGATAGGGTATGCCCTGCTTCGCTCGTCCATTATCCACACACACACAACATCGTCGTGGCATGTCTAACTCCTGGGACGATTATACGTGATTGAGTGATTAACTGACGCAGTTTTTGCTTACAATTTAGATCGCTTCTAATTATGCCTGCATGCATGTTGTCAGGGATTCCTATGCTTGGGCTGACTAGCCTCAAAAACAGGCTGCCTCTCAAATAGCCCCAAACAGTGCCCCGACGGGAGATCCAGAATCCTGGCGTTTTTTTTTTCTCCTTCTCTCTCTCTCTCTCTCTCTCTCTCTCTCTCCTCTCACTCTTACACAATCTTTCTCTCAACTTTACCACAGAAATGCCACAGAAGATGTGATAAATACATTTATTAATTATCATAATTAATTGTACGTACAGACTGTATAACTTGCAGTAATTGCCCTGCTGGGGAAATGGACTAAAATCAATGGTGATGTTGGTGATAGTGAGGGCTACTCTAATAATTGCGTGTGTAAAGTATAAAAAAAGCCGTCATAACAAGGCATGTACAGTGGTGATCTGTTGTTGTTCTCAGTTTACATATTATGCATAATTTTGCGTATTTATATACTTTTCGCTAAAAAATGCATGAATGTAGCCGTGGTGTGGTGGGTTCGTCTGAGAGCTAGAAAACTCCGGTTTCACCATTCATCCATATATTTTTCTGGTTTTTTTTGGTTGTTCTGCTCTACAGCAGCTACTGTTTCGTCATCTCATAATCATCTCTTAATCACTCATTGCAAGCGGCACAACACGTGTTCGCGTTTAAATAAATAAATACCAGTTATTATTATTATTATTCAAGCTCGCAATTGACAGGTATTTTGTAAGTTGGATCATGGAAAATAGCAACAGCTCTTTTTGCTTTTGCTAAGAAGAGAGTTGAGCAAAGAAAACGATAGAAGGAAAACTCAAGCAAAATATAGGGAACCCAGAGAGGGAGTGAGAGCTCAGATAACAATTTTACACTTGGATTGACTTTAAACACTCGAACTCTGTTACCATTCTCTACTGATTGGATTAGGATTGATAATGAAGCACTCTCTACCATTGAACTGGATCACGTCGAAAAAGTTCTCTTTCTATCTCTTTGTATGCATGTGTGTGTGTGTATAATGTGCAAATAAACCTAATCTGCCAATTAACTGAATACGTAATACGTCCATGTTGGAAGGTGTGCGTCTCGTTTTTGATCTACACTTTTAGTCCGTATTTTGGTAGCTAGGCAGGGCAGACAGGCAAGTAAAGTTTATACAGAGACCAACCGCAAACGCCTGTTAAGAATCAAAAGAGAGACCTCGACACAAAGCGAGAGAGGGAGACAGAGATACACAACAGAAGCCCACACCCAGTTGAAAATTTTCTATATCTAATTAAAAAATTTCTTTTGAATGCGTTCTAGAACTGGCTCGTTATCGTTATGCGTCCATGTGTGTATACACTTGACTTTACACACGAATATTGTGTACTCGTACTTACTGCGGTAATTTGTTGTTTTTTTGTAGAGAGTGCAAAAAAATGTGTTGGTTGTTAAGCTTATGTGCATTTTTTGGCGACAGCGAAAGGTAAACAATTTATAAGTTGAGCATCTATAAATGTAGAGTAGTTGGTAGAGAAGGAAGGGAGAGAGAGAGACAGAAAAAACATGAAAAAAACAAGAGTGTGTTCATTTTTCTTCTTTTTATGGCTCCTAGTCGTCATTAACCATCACTGCCAGGAGAAGTAAAAAAACATCATTTCGGCGTTATGGGATTTTGAAATTGAAAATGCGCAACCAGTAGTGATGATGATGATGATGATGATGTTGGTTGTGGCAGTAGTAGTGGTGGTGATGGTAAAAGGGTAGGAGCAGAGTCAACAGTTAACACACTTAGTCAGCAGGAAACTGTTTGAAGATTGGAGATTTGTAAAATGGAGTACAAAATAAGAGTGTTTAACAGCGTCATTCGTCAATTTTGAACGAAGGAAAAAAGGAGAAGGCAGCTTTTAAAAAATTGTAAAAAAATCATAATTTTTGCTCTCTCTGCTTGTGTGTGTTCGCAGTTCGTACACTTTTCTTTGAGTGAGATGAGGTGACTCATACAGACACACACACAGAAAGGCATGTCATACGACATTAAATTGAACCAGCGTGAAAATATAGTGTGCTTATTTGGGGGTTCATTTCATTCCGTTCTTTTATAGGGAATGCTCATATTTCACGTCGACTCATATTTTATGAGATCATATTAAATCTTCCGCCAAATAAGCAAGTACGGTGTATTGATATTGAATCATGAAGTGTTATTCATATCCTGGTAACCACAGCTACGTTTTAGTTTCCTGAGTTGCACTACTGCCACTACATATTTTCTTTGTCGCTTCAAATCGTAAAAAAATGATAATGTCGATACTGCCGGTCAAAATACACTTTCCTTTCATGCATCAAAAAGCCATCATGGCAACTACACCGTGTCGTGTGAACAATCCCGTGAAAATGTGATCTGATCACGTTGTTATGTTGTTGCTGCTGTTGGTCTGCTTCTTTTTCTTCTTCTGCTGCTGGTGTTGTGGCTCTTGGTTATCCCAACATGCCAAAACGCCAATAAAATATAATGTCTTTTTGGTAATAAATCAATCATCTGGGCGGTTGTGTGAAAGTCGCGGAAGCGTATATAATCTCTACCACAGTTTTCCTCTTTGGAGGAGCATTGTTTTTATTACCAACGGTCGTTAAATTTCATGGCAGTCAACAATTTTCAAGAAGCCACCATTTTTGGACAAGAGACTCAACTCATCCGCTCATGGTACCAAAAAATGTTTACGTATATGCACACATCTCTTAACATTAAGTTCACATACTACTGTACCAGCTTCACGCATACTCGAACAACATCTCAAATGTTGGTCAGACCTGCGCGATGCGATGTGTTTGTGTAAGATCGTGTGTCATGCGTGTGTGACCTATGGTACTGACTCACTGACTCATCCCAGTTGTGTAGCAATAAGTATGGTTAGGGACAAATACACACACACACAACTTTACTTAAATTTGCAAAAATCTGCTTTTTCCAAGTGTGGGCTGGAAATATCAAGAACCGGCTTCCGCACCGACTGACAAACAGTCACAGAGACAGTTAAAAGTTGCACAAGCAATGCTACTCTCTCTCTCTTACTCTGTATAATGACGGCAATAAAGCCTCCAGAAAAGTAGTCTTAAGCTTTCAACCTTCCAGCTTTTGGTTTATGGAGAAAGAAATTTTTTTCTGCAATATTGCCATAAATTCCTTTGTATAATCCTACCAACAATAAAAACTGACTGGGGCGATGATATGAAATTGCCATAGGCATTCTGCAAGTTAACACTACTGAAAATTAAAAGTATTAGCCGACTATCATCATCATTACCTCACTAGCTAAAAGGTACCTGGCTCACATCTCACCTCATAATCATATCATATCACCATGTGGTATACGACAACAACAACCAGGCAGAATACGTCTCTGAAAAGGCAGAAATTTTACGCAGAAATACACACGATGCCACACTTACCCTCTAGAACAACTTGAGTCGCTACAGGAATACCAAAGATTCTCAGAATTGGAACAGTGAGATTGCCTAATAGTGCCTAAGAATGAGAAGATTCCATACTTTTAATGCGATTATCCCTATTTATTCTGCCGTTTCTGCTGCTGTTGTTTGTTTCGTATTTTGCCTGGCTTCCATCATCATCTCTCTCTCGCCCATATCTTCAAGGATATTTCGTCTCTACACAAAACAGGCTTAATTGTGCCTAAATCGTAGCCAAACAACTGGTTTTTCTTCTTGCACGTATAACTAACTATTGGATAAGGTATTATTAAAGACTAAAAGAGGCTACTAGAGCAATAATAAAGTCCCATAACAGCGATTCTCATTTGACTGCTGCACTGCTGGCTGATGATGATGCGATGCGACGACGACCATGATGATGACGACGGCTGTGATGACGAGGATGATGATGACAAAACAACTAAATAACTACCCATGTTTCTGGAAATAATCCATTAGCGTTTAATAGCATAACATTATCCATTATGCGATTATTCCTCCAGAGAGAGAGAGAGAGACTTTCTGTCTTATCGTCTTTACAGCAACAACAACTAAAGTCATATTGTTCGTATTTCGTATATAAGCATGCATATATTATCTACATACTACATCACATCCACCCCTAGTAAGTCAGTTACTATTCACTATTACTGCAACGTCGTTATAACAATTTTACTTTTTCTCACAGTTTTCTGTGTTGCCACTCAATTTTGGTGTTCTCCCCGTTCCTCATTATTGTTTACCTTGAAAGTTTCAAACTGAAGCTTAATGTACAATATATTATGGGCATCAGTAACATCAACATCACCTTTTTTCTCGTCTTGTGTTGCTAGTAGCTTCCACTTGCAAAATGATATTATGCTGGACTAGTAGACTTCAGCGGAAATTACTCATATCACATAGGGTACATAAAGTAATTCCCTGTCCATCCACCGCGCCAAAAGTTAGAGAGAGAGGGGGGGGGGGAGAGGCTTCTGCATGAAAACTATTTTTTATCCGTATACTCTCACTTCATTCGTTATATTATATTACTTAATGCACAAAAGGAATGCCTAATTGAATGCCAGGGAAAAGATATTTATAGGTAGAAACTCCATTGTCCGTAACTGGAATGGCTTTTAAGCAACTAACTGCTTCTTTTCGGCATCCTGTGCAATTGTATAACCATTAAAAGACCGTAAATTACATTTATGACGACGATCGAGTAAAAACATTACTTTTTCTCACCATTTCGATTCGCCCACACCAACTGGGCATCATTGCAATCATCAGAAAATTGAAAAAAAACAGTATTTTTTCTTTGAGTCTCGGTGTAAAAAGGAGAGCTTTTGTTCAGCATTTCCTTTTCACTTTCATCAAAAGCGCGGAGGAGAAATGAGAAATGCCAGAGCTGGCGCAATAAATAGTAGCAGAGTGTGAACTGTTAGTGGGATGGTAACATCTTTCACATTCAACTATCTATCAACACTCTTTGTTCAAAAAATGCCAGAGGAGGATAAGTTGTGTATACACACAAATTTTCGCAGTAATTCGAAGTAAAAATGACGGTGGCGATGACGTCGGTATACGTGGATGGATTGGCAAACTTTGTACTGTTTCCTCTGTACTGTTTCCTCTCTCTCTCTTTCACTATCTACTTGTAACTATAGCCAAAGTTACGATAAAAATGGGAGAGAATTTTTTATAGCATTGTCTGTTTTTATGGTAATTGGATTAGCTTGCTAGCTAATATAATATATGCATGTGTGCCACTGCGATCGTGTTGTTTCTTCCAGAGTACCACTACGGACTACTAACTGCGGCTACATTTTCTCCTCCAGGCTGATAGCTCCCTATTTAGTAATTATTGCTTTCACGAAACGGTATACACGGCAAAAAATGATAATGTATGTTGGATAATGTGCAATGTGCAATATGCTTGACGGTTTAATACCGTTAGCGCGTCAGTCAATGTCAGCTTCTCTTCGGAGAGAAATAATTTTTTTCTGCAGGAAGCCTTAAACTTGTATATTTGTATGCAACTTTTGTCCAAATACAGATTCGCAAGCGCCACCACATAGGTAATTAAGTAGTGTATTACATGTGCACTGAAGTACTGACCTGTGCATGCATGTATAAAAATGACATGCAAAACTTACATGTCGTAATAAAAAATGAATATATCAATTAATTTAATGGATTGACTAATTTGACATTCACATTTGTTAATGTCCCTAAATATGGCGGATCACAGAAAACACTCAAATTAAATCGAATGCTATGCATGGAAGACACGGCGCCACAAACGAAATGGTTTTATGAAATCCTTTTTATTTGATATAACGCAAAACACCCAAAGGAAATCAAAAACAAGTAGAGAAAAACACACACACCACACCTCATGTACCTTGATGCACAACGAAATGATACACCTATTTGCCATATATACATATACAGACATCATTTATCATATTATTACGGTTATGGCTGTTTATGCGCTTATTATATTATGAGGTGTCACGAAGGAGATCACGTTTTGCGCTGTTGCTAAATGATGGACTACACAGCAGGCAGAAAGGTGACAGAGGAAAATACCTACTTGAGTACATTGAGATAAACGCATAAATTTAACCCGTGTGTGAGTGTGTGTGCCCTATGCACATGGCAGTTTGTCTTTCTTCCGGTACATTTTTCTCCTTTTTTGGCGGATGGATAACGAATGTAATGAAATACTATTTTCTAAAATAAGTTTGTTTGCTGTTGTTGGTGCGTATATCTCTATTGCGGGAAGTTTCTGTTGCTGCGATATGCATACAAAATTTAAAGAATGTTTTTCTGCATTATTTTTCTTAGCTTGCTGGCATTTAGTTGACAATTGACAATTTTGGCAAGTTAATTTGGATACTACATATTCTGTGCATGTTCTAGCGTATTGGATATACATACGGTTCAATTGCATCAGTTATTTTTAGGTAACAACGTGACACTTTGAACGTTTGAGTGAGTATCTGTATCACCATCACACATCCGCAATAAGAAGAGCTAAACTGTAGCGATACCTTCAACAGTTGACAGTCTGCCAGGTTAAGCCAGATAAGGAATGGAAAAGCCGAATTCGAAAGTGAAGAGAGAAGACATCTCGCAATTTGCAAATAGCTTATTATTACATATCCCACCACCACAGCCGTATTCGAGACTCCTACAGAGCAACTGGCGTCTGTCGCTGCTACTTATTCGTGTGCATAACCATACAATCATTGTCCCTTATCATCAGCCTCGTCGTCCGTCCGTTTTAGCCCTCTATACCTCTGTATGCTCATGTGACTCGATAACATGATACGACCATTTTGGCATTGCGCAAACTGGAAAGAGTCAGTCAACCCTATCACGGCTGCACAGATTATCGATTGTTACGCAAAAAGGAAGTTTTCCATCAAGTAATGATGATGATGCGCTTCTGGTAATACAACGACGAAAAAAAAAAATCTTTTTTTGCACATTTAAAAAAATGCTTTTGAATAATTTCACAAGGATGAAGAAGCATAATGGCGACAGAAAGACGCCGTTTTTTTTGACTGGGACTTACCAACATATTATTACACAGGGTTAGAGACGTTATACGACATGAATCATGTATTATCCTCACACAGATTGTATATACATGCTAGAAACATTTTAAAAAAATATGAAATGACTTCAAGCTTGTTCCTTTTCAGCAATTTAAAAACCATTTAATTTTTACATTCATTTTTTACATGGTGTGTAGTTTACAAATGAGTAGTAAACTTTATATACGTGTTCATGTCAATCATCATTATACGATGTTTTTTTCAAATATGTTCTATTTTATAGTGTTTTTATTGAAATTCGTTTGGTAAATGCAAAAGAAGCACTTGTTGAGAAAGACATTAACTCGG
>JAHZNB010000699.1:0-10441 GCA_027744295.1 Callyntrura guangdongensis | reverse complement strand
AGTCCCTTTTGATCAACTCTGTTCATTGGTGCGGGGAGCGTAATCAAAATTGACTGTCTTGTACTACTTTACAAAAAAGTGCACGACGCGTGTTGTAGACGCACATGCACACATGCAGATAGATAGTCATCATCGTCATCGAGGAAAATTTTCAGTCAGCAAATTATGTGTATACCTATCCTTCCAACTGACTTTGTATTGTACACACAGGATTTTACAACGCAGACCTATTTTTATGGCAAAACAACACGTCTCTCTCTCTCATCCAATTTGGTGTGCAGCTCGATCCTAACTTCATTTCGTGCAAGTAATAAACATACCGTAAATTCTCTAATTAAAACCTCCAACTTTATATTTCCTTAAAACCGCAGTACAACATCATCTCTCCGTTAAATTTTGCTACAGGACTTTATATTTTTAATACGGTCCAAATTTACAACCCCGGTTTTATTTTGAGACTTTACCAATTTGTTCGTGAACTGCTGAGAATACCAAAATAATGAAGAGTAAGCACGTTCTCATCATCGTATGGTCGTATTATTCTCTCGTTATCATTATCCTCCCTATCATCAGCTCAGTGGTGATTATCATCGCTGCTAGTACGATTATTATTAACATTATCATCATCATCATCAGTTTTCCTATTTTTATATTTCGTGTCCCTCTCTCATTATTTTCAGCTCATCTCTTATTTTACTCAGTATATTCCGTCGTATGTATTGCCCTGAACGGGAATACAGGAGTTTATTACAAAACCATTTTCTCCGTATCGCTGGAAAATTATTTGGAGAAAAAATAAAGCAATTTTTTTTGTTATCAACTCTCCATCCCGTTTTCATGGAAGCTATTTATTTATTATTAACAGGAATTTAGTCAAAACATAACTTGTACGATTTATTACGTAATCCGAATACTACCACGCCACAAATAATTTTTGTAATATTTGTTGAAATTTTCCCTAGATAACATTGTGGGGTTGCATATTATACAAAAAAACGCTTAAAGTTTGGTCATTCGTATATTCCAGTTTTCTAAATTAAATTACAACCTCAACAGTTGCCCGTTTAAAATTATACAAAACTCCACCACCGACTTTGACCATGACAATGATATTGAATTTTTTACGTCAACTTTAAATTAAAATAACAAATCTGTTATGTAGTCAGGGTCAGGGAAACTGTGTAATATTTACTCAGGAATTTAACAGATTTCCGTAGTTACACTCACACAATATCTACAATAATCAGCCGGTGTATAACACCGACGACAACAACCTGATTACCTGATAAGCCCCGTAAAATCAGTCAGTCAACAAACACCGTCGTAGTTTCAGGGAAGAACGTATTCCATATTCTGTTTTTATTCATTCCGTTAAGCTGTACCTACATTTCACTCTATATTGGGGCTGTGAATTTACACGTCACGCTTAAAACCATGTCTTTCCCAAGTCAACAACTCCCCCTCCCTCCAAGGGCAGATTTTTTAAATGAGATAAATATACATTTTAAACTGGGTGGAATGCCACCTCCACCCACAGGACATATTACGTGCTAGATGAACAACCCCATTAGTGTATGGTTGATATCGATAATCTCAATTCTGTGTAGTTACACAACCTCTCTCATTCATAATTTCGTATGCATTCGGTGTAGGCGTAATGACATCCCACGTGGATATCTCTCTCCTTCTTCGAAATCATTACTCGCTTCTTGTTTACCAGTCTGGCGTAAGCTTACATCCAGCTTATTATTTATTTTTTTCATTTCCCCCAAAGAATTCCAACAAATGTGCACGGCGTAGTTTTAACTACACCTCCCCCTCGTCAACTTCCTTCAACTTTTCCACTCTTTGGCTTATTCTAATTTCATTTAATATGCAAATTACCCCGTTCCCGTCAAAAGTCAAAACTCATCTTCACTCTCACCCCAGCACAAAGAGAAAAGATTGTTTCCTGTCAGCGAGCATCATTTTGGCAATTAATAACTTTCCACTTGCTCTCATCACCATCATCGCCACCCACTACTGCTACTGCTATCCTACTGTAACCACAACAACAACACATACCCGAATCGTTTTCTTTCTTCCGGCGAAGCTTTATTACGTACATTTTAACATTTTCCTCAGAAATATATATACTACAGACGAGGACTTTATCATCAAGTTGCTGTCGTTGTCGTTTTTATTTTCTTGTGGGAAGCTGCAGTGTTGTTGTTGTGGCTACGATGTTGATGTTTACTAGAGTCGGGCTATCTCTCTCTCTCTTTCTCTTCCCTTTTAATAAACTAGTTACTTTCCCTGCTTCTTCAGAAATACTACTTCATTACTCAAAACAAGTTGGGGGAAAATCTCATTTAAAAGTGTACTCGTGTAAGGAGCTTCTTTTGATAGTCTTCACTTTTTGTGTCGCTGTCGTTTTTATTTTCTTGTGGGAAGCTGCAGTGTTGTTGTTGTGGCTATGATGTTGATGTTTACTAGAGTCTGGCTATCTCTCTCTCTTTCTATCTCTTCCCTTTTAATAAACTAGTTACTTTCCCTGTTTCTTCAGAAATACTACTTCATTACTCAAAACAAGTTGGGGGAAAAATCTCATTTAAAAGTGTACTCGTGTAAGGAGCTTCTTTTGATAGTCTTCACTTTTTGATTCTTTCACTTTTCTTCAACTTTTCTCTCTGGAAAAGTTGTTTCTTGACGACAACAAAAAAGACGAAGAGGATGTGTGTGTGTGTGATGATGACGATGATGATGATGCGTGTTGTTGATTATTACCCTTCACTCCTGTGTAAAGTAAGATGGGATAAAGACGCGCAAAAGGAGATTTAGGTGGAAGAGAGAGAGAGAGAGATTCCATCGGAGAAATAAACAACAACTGGTGAAAAACCCAGGCTCGGTTGCTATGGGTTTTCTGGTAAACAAGTTGACGTAATGAAGAGAGGTTGCATCACCCAAAAAATGAAGGCACGTGGCAAATGTAGTAATATTTTCGGTTTGACAATTTCCTGCGCAAAATATTAAGGGGGATTATTAGCAAATTGGGAGAGCTGCTCTTGTGAAAGAGTGACATTGTTGCAAGATGATTATTTCTTTCCGCGAAAAAGGGACAATGTAGAGAGAGGAGAGAGAATATTTCAAAGAATAAATTAATTACTGGATGATGTTGCGTTGGATTATTTAGTGAAGGGATAATATAAAACATGCATGCCTAATGTATCGTGGAACATGCGGGTTTTGACAGGACGTGAAACAGGGAAATTGCTTCCAGGAAAAAAGTACAATTACTTTCATTCTGTGTCGTAATACAGACGACAGGGGATAATGGAATGCTATTTTCAACGCAAATAGAATAAAAAGATGCTTTGGTTATTACTACTACGTAGTTTGGGTGTATGCTGGTACATGATTCTTTGACAGGGAGCTGGAATTAATTTTTGCGTTTGAGTAGACAAACTAAATTGATATTAGAGTAGATTTTCGGGGAAATTCGGTACACTCAAAAGTAAAATGTCGNGCGTTTGAGTAGACAAACTAAATTGATATTAGAGTAGATTTTCGGGGAAATTCGGTACACTCAAAAGTAAAATGTCGAATGGTTAGTGGAAAATAGACAGCATAAATAAAAAATTAGTATTATATTGTGTTTGACGTCTAGTGTTCATTTTAATTCTTTAAAGTTGTTTATAAGATTACTCCAAGAATTTAGACTAAATTTGAAAGCTTGACTAATAAAATCTAACATCTTTATTTTCTAGTAACAATCCCGTGTTTTAGATATAATTTAATTGTTGATATTTAAAGTTCCAGGATTTTGTAGTTTCGACGCCGTCAAATTTTTTACTGAAAAATCAATATGTTCAATACCTAAAGATTAATAAATTCGTTGTGTTGGTTGGACGTACAACTTGTGATGTATCAAGTAACCACAAAATTATTTCATCCATTCGCTCTTCAAAGACAAATCATCACCATAGTATTTTCATTTCCCTCTTTGTATTTTCATTTCCCTCTTTTCTATCCAATACTCTATTTGTCCTTTTCTTTCAAAAAATGTTGATTCTATCCATGTAGCACACGGTCAGACGCAAGAATATGCGACATGCACTCCCAAACAAAATGAAGAACATAACCTTCAAGTGCTCAAAGAATCTCCCAGTTGTATCCCACCATCATTAATTTTTACACGTAAGCTTTTCCCTTCCATCTGGTCATTAACTCTTTACCTCTTCCCCACCCACCCCAAAAAAAATTCTTGAGAACCATCAAAACAACCATCCATGGTTTCACTTTCCCGGGTTTCTTCCTTTCTTTTTCCCTTCCCTCTCCTTTATTTTAATCACCCTCCATCCAACGTCCATCTTCTCGTTACTGCTACTGCTGCCCGTTCCCCCTTTCCTCTCTCCTCTTCTAATTTAACATGTAAACTACCACATCAAAAGTCAAAACTCATTCCTTTCCTCCACCGCACATTTCTGGGTGTATAATTTATGCCCTTACAAAAAATCCCCTCGTTCCTTCATCTTCTTCCCTAAGACAACGTCTTCACTAGTAGGAACAACAACATCAGTAACCACACTTTCTGGCTTGGGCTCCTTATCAAGAAAATTTTTTCTCTACCAAAATACAACTTTTATTTAGGCTGCTTGTGCACGCGCGTGTCGGTGTATGCGGGTACGTGCGGTTTCCCTCTCTCTCTCTCTTTCTAGCTTTCCTTCTTCCTTCCTTTCATGCTGCTCATTATAGTCAAGTACTCTTTTTCTCTGTCTACTTCTCCTGGGTTTCTTCTTAGGAAACAGAATCCATTATTCAAAATGAGATACTCATTTGAAATTGAAACCTTTTCCCTTTTCTGTTGGTTACTTTTCTCCGATTTCGTCTTAGAGTCAACAGCAACAACAAGTTTGAGAGCTTCTCTCTCTCTCTCTTGTCAACTTGCTCGTCATCATCGACGTCGTCGTAGTTATAATAATCCTCATCATCTCACAGTCTACTAGCATACAGCAAAAACTAGTCAAGAGCAACTTTTTCTAGAGAGCGTGTCTATAGCAGCCAAAGAATAGAGAGTCGAGGATCAGAAGACCTCTCAGGAAAAAATCAATACACCTTCAAAAAAATTCCGCAGAGGTTGTCTGTATAAAAGGTTTCCTTGTACAGCTATCGTTTCGTTAAATTATTTTAGAAAGTTATTTTTCCCCTTTAAAAATTATACAGCTCTATAATTTATCCGGGTTGTCGTTGTAGCACTCTCACCCGAGACAAAAAAAGAAAACTTGGTGAAGTGAAACCAGGAGAGAAAAAGTCAAGGAAAAAATGTAATATAAAAATCGGTTATCTTTCCATCTAAATGAAAGGAATGTGGGGAGGGGAAGAGGAAGAAGGAAAATTTCTTTCAGCTTTTTTCGTTTTTTTCTTTTCAGTTTTCTCTCTGGAGCCGTTTTCCAACGGCAAAAAAGTTAACTTTAAACTTGCCGTATAAATTTCCATTTTTTTTCTTTTTTGCGCTTCCGTTTTGTTCTTACATCGTGCCAGGTTACGGCAAAGAGCAAACAGCCCGTTTCCTTCTCTTCATCCTCTTTTTGTCGGGTTACCTGTGCGTGTACGTCTTTTACGTGGGCATCTGGTAGCACTTTATCACTCCCGCTTTCTCTCTCTCTCTCTCTCTCTCTCTCTTTCGCTGTGAACGGTTGAGAAAACCCTGCCACGCTGTATCTCTTTTCCTTTTCATCTTCCTGGGAATTCTCTCACGCACGCACTTTCCTGTCGTTGTCAGTCCTCTCGCCAAAAGAATCTAAAAAACGGCTGAGTTTTCTTTAAAACCGCCGTCTTGTCACCCCAACTTTTGGTCTGTAGTTAGAGAGTTAACTTCCTTTTGGAATCCTTTTTCTCTTGCCTTTTTAAAGCAATAAAGTTGTTTGTGTCTTTTTGGTGAAAGCTTCCGGACGTTTTTCTTCGATGGTCCTTTCTGGATGGTGGTCTGAAAGAAATACACCAGAAAGATATATGTTGCCGGATACTACTCCCGATTTCTATAAATAAATATACAAGACTGTTTCTATAAAAAATTTCCGTACGTTTTTACTGGAGCTGTGGTCTGAAGTTACTTGCAGGGAAGACGAATGTGGAGGTAAAAACTGGGCTCAAATTAACATATAAGATTACAATCCAACAAGACATGGCGTAGTTTCTCCAATGCCAGTGACCTAATGATTTTATAAATACTCTAAAGCTAAATTATTTTATTGATGGCGTCAATCCTATTTGTTCAAAAGATGAAATGTTTTTTTCGTTATATTTTGTTTTTTTTTCTGTCGCTCCATTTAATATAATTATTATAATTATAAATGAAGTACACACTGTCTCTACAATGTCCAATTAGCAGAAAAAGAGGGGGGAAATACGTGAAAAATTCTAAAAAGTTGCGTCAAGTAGGTTACAATTAATATCGACAGAGAACACACAGCACGATCAGCAAGCTAAATACGATGTAGTAGTACATGATGATGGCCAGGACATATACACGCATGCACACGTGTTTCAATGAAAAGAACAAAGTGAAAAATGGAGGAAATTAATTAATCAAAAGTAGTACAGGCGCGTGAAGAGCACACTCACACACAAAGAGAGAGAAAGAGATGGAGACAGCGCCACATTGCTACTTCTGCCCCATTTGCTGGTGAAGGTACACAGGTTTTTGTCGTTACTATTGTCGTTGTAGTCGTCGTCGTGATGAAAATACAAAAGTGTTTTTTCAGAAAAAGCGTCATTCCGATGGTAGTAATGAAATCCTTTTTTTCTGCACAGAAAAAAAAATAAAGCAGACACTTTTCCTGTGTGCTTTTTTTGCCGTTTGAACTAAAAGGCTTAATACTATCCAGCAAGAATCTAGGGAAAAGTGAACGAAAAAAACTAGTCAAAGTCGTCGTGTTTTCCTAATCAAAGGGAAATAAGCACACAAAAAAAGTTCCCAAGAGTCGATAAATGGGGGGTTGTTCATTTAAGACGTTCTTTCCAATTATAGCAAGGCAAAGAAGTCACGCGTTTAGTATGAACGACCCCCATTTCTAAGGTCCATCCAAGAAAATAAATGAGCAAAGTGTCAAAAAACGGAGGTTTGCCAAAGCAGAAGAGGACAAGGAGAGAAAGAGGGAGAGATCCTGCTCAAGAGAGAAACCGTATTTTTCTATTTGGCTCTGGGAAAAAAGTAATTAGAATGACTCGTGACGACAATGAGGATACCACTATTACCCCAGCAGTATTATGTAGTAGTTCACCAGATACTCTTAGAGATACCCTCTCTCTTGTGAAAGCAATAAGAGCCCCGTGGAATGACACCGCAGTACTGAGTACAGGATTATTAGAGAGCTTTAATGTACGGTGACGTTGAAAAACGACGACAGCAGAGAAAAAGAAAGAGAAAACAGACCACCGTTGCCGTCACCGGAGCCACCATCCGTTGCCGCCACCGGAGCCACCATTACCACAAGTCACTTTGTAGATTGATTTCGTTCGCTGCTGGTGAACATCGAAACGACAATGACAACCATGTCGAGAGTAAAAAAAGGAAAACTGGAGATTTTTTTTTTGTATTTTTATCTGCATCTCGGGTGGAAGATTTTTTGGGATGTGTGTGTATGTCGACCACCACACGGACAGGATATTTTCCCAGGGAAAAAGCTTTATGTTAAGCTCTCTGACAGAATTTACAGGAGGATGACAATCATGACGGCGAGGAGAGTAGGTATGCAGGTTTTTTAGGCAATCACGTAACGAAGGTGGTTTATGGAAGCTTCAGCTGCTGCTGGTGAGCATTTTACTTTTTTTATGGTAACGACCCAGCACCATGATAACGGGTATCTCTCTCTTAAAAGAAAAAAATACTTGAGAGTTTTTAAAGCTATGGTGGCTTTTGGCGATACATGTGTGTCTGTCTGTAAGAGAGTGTGTTTGGGATCATTTCCAGAGAACGGGGAAGAGATGCTGCGAATAAAAATGCGAGTTGTTCTTCTCTCTCTCTCTCTCGCCAATCTCCTGTAGCATTTTACCTGTGTAGTCTGGGTGGAAAATGATAGTTTTACAAAAAGGTTCGCGTCACGGAGACCACGACGACATCCACCATGACTGCTTTCAGGACAAGGATGATAACAAGTCGGGGAGGAAAAATCTTCCCGAACAGGTGCACCCGGGATTTTTCTCGGTTAAGGGAAATTTGAAGTTTGTTTGGTAATTTGCATGTAACCAGTGTAAAGGATTTAAAGGGGATCAACTTAGAAAGCAGGGAAGTGTGGATTTTTTTTGGAATTCCGCAGTATCGTCGTTGTAGTTATTATCATCAAGTTTGCCTGCTGCTTGTCTGGACATTTGCTATCAGCAGCAGAAGAATGGATTGGCAACCCGGGAAAATTATTACCGAACATATCACGAGCAGAGAGAGAGAGAGAGTAGACCGACCAAACCAACATGACATGTTGTTCCTGCAGTCGTTTTGTTGAATGTTGGTTGCCTAATGTAACTACAATGTTCATTGGTTTTTGGTCGTGGTTGTTGGTAGTAATGGTGGTGGTGGTATTGTTGGATAGATATGCTGGTGTTCTTTATATCTTTATTGCTCTCCATTTTTTCCTTTAAGTGTAGTAGCGGCGAGTTTCTTTCTCTCTGTCTTTGTCGCTGCCTTTTGGTTAAAATGGTGTACGGTGTATGTAAAACATGCCATCAAAATGGAAAAAAGTACATGAAGTGTCGTGTTCAATGCAAAAGTCATATCCCTTTTTTACTGCGTTCATTCAACAAAACTGGGAAAATGGCTGAAGGGAAACTTCCCAGGGAAGGAGCGTACAAGTAGTGGTAGTAGTTTGAACGTCTCCTTTCAACTCTTTTTGGATGACATGCAATTCTCGGGGAAAAACGACAATGCACACAAAAGTACAGAAAATGTGGTATCGCTGTTGGCATTTTGGAGCGGTGATGGTAATAAAACGATAAAAATGGAATTGACAGGGAACATTGTCATCTAAATTCTCTCTCTCTCTCTTGCTCTCACTTTTGCGATCTCTGGTGGACAAAATGATTTGGGAAGCTGATGTACATCCTCAGTGCAGTTCAACATTTTTCTAGGAAAAATAAATTTCTTCGTGTCTTGGGGGAAACTCAAGTTTTAGTGTAGAAGTAGTCAAACCCGCACCAAATTTGAATTGATAGCTGAAAATGGTTAAACTATTCAAATTGTCTCCGTCTGTCTGACTCTTTGGTACATTTTTACCGAGACACACTTGAAATGCACCAATAATACAGGTCGGGGTACTTGGGAGAGTACAGTTGATTGAACTGAAACGACTTGGAGCTTATCTCCATTTTCAATAGCATAATGTTTGGCAGCAGCCAGCTCATATGTTTTTTGGGAAAGACGGGTAATATTTTCCAAAGCATTGAAAAATCAGTTTGTAGCGCGGGCTCTTCTGACGTGCTTTTGGTTTTATGGTGTTCTGAAGAAACAGGATTAAGAAAATTGATAGTAGCGCAATTTACATTTATCCCAACACGACATTCTTGGAATTTCTGGGAAAATTTTGCCGACCTGCTGAAATCCTAAGTGAACAGAGTCTTTGTACTTGATAATAATTATTTTGCATTCGTTATTTACATTTTACCCGTCTCCCAATTCCCTCACATCCGTGCATGACCCTTTATTTTTTTAGTCCAAAGACCAAATGATTTATAGGTTATGACTTCTGCTTTTCCTGTAACGAGTACCATGCTACAAAACAACCGCAATGTACGAACGACCTTCACCTGATCATAGTGCATGTATGTATTTAATATTTTTTGTCGGCGTCAAAATGCACCTAAATAATCTTCTTAATTTATTTTGATAATTTTACAAAAAATAGAAGCGTTTAAGCTTAGTTTAGCATTAAACTTTTGCAAAGTCGGTCGTATGTTTTCAAAACCCTAGTATTCAAAAAAGAATCACAGAAAAAATATTTCGGTTTTCTCCTGAATCGACCACCTACTTAGAGTTGTTAAATAAAACAGCCTAAAATTGTCTAATTTTTTACCAATGGAAAACAATAAATTCTCCCCTCAGTTATCTTCCCCTTTATTTTTGTTATTTGTTGTTACCATCACAACTACCACCCTTCCAAAGACGAGGTCGTCATTACCATTCCCATCTGTCAGAATTTTTTTTATTCTTTGTTGTTCTCCGCATAGCGGTGTTTTCCTCTGCTTTTTTGATTAACTGGTTACTGTGCCGCCACGTACAGCGGTAGTAACAGGAGCAATACGAAAATCTTCAAAGGGAACGAATAAGCCTAATCTTCAATACATGTACCATGTACCTCCTCTCTGTTCCTTTTTTGCTGCCTGTTTTCTGAAGCAAAACTGCTTGTGTGTAATTTTCAGCAAGTAAACAAGCCCATTTTCGCTCCTGTTTCCCTTTTGCACTTCCTTTACC
>JAHZNB010000698.1:0-31702 GCA_027744295.1 Callyntrura guangdongensis | reverse complement strand
TCGTGGATACATGATAGTTATTATGAATAAAATTGCGGTTACGACTGGACTGACTTTGCACTTTTGATGATTTCTAGAGGGTCTAGCGAGGAATAATATGTACGTTCTAATAGATAATGCGTTCCTGGTTCTCACAGATGCGACGGTTCTCCGTCCGCTAAAAATAAGACGAGAGAAGAAAGAAAATGCTATAGCCAGCAAAAGAACATGTAAAAGGAGAATACCCAATTTATTCCAAAGAAAGCAACCAGCGAGTGAAATAACAACTGCAACCAGGAAGAAAGCAAATCGAGGCAGACGCCTTTTTTGGTTTAGATTATGGTGTTCTTCCATATTTTACATTCATTGCACGAACCAATAACAACAGCTTAAAAAGAGTGTGTCCTACTTGTGCACTTACGCTGATTCTTTACTCTACGTACCTAAACCAAGCACCACGGTTTACTGCAGCACTGAAGAAGATTGCATCTCTTTTTGCTTCTTTCTATATCAAGAAAAAGGGAAGACGACGTGATGCTCTGCCACGTAATACTCATCTTAAAAGTTTACAGAGAAAGCAGAGTAAACACATACATGTACGTGTATATGTACGTATATGTATATCTTTATGTGCAAACATAGATATATACAGCAAGTTTGTTGACGGGATATGGCAAGAACTCTTATACTTTTTGTAGAAATAATATCACAGTAAGAAAGATAAATAGAAAAAATTCATAGTTCCTCTGTCGAATTGTTATGTGAAAAGCACTGTAGAGCAGATCCTGAAGCGGAAGCTGTTTACTTCCCTCGGCGGTACAATGTTTGTCATCAGACTGGTATTGGATTTTTGAACTTTCTGTGTCTAAAGAAAGATAACTGCATGTATCCAATAGTCGTCGTCGTCGTTTTCCGTTTCCTTCGTGATGTTAGTTACTCTGGTCGTTTCAAATTATGTTGTTGTGTCGATCAGTGTGGCTTGGTGGTGGTGATGGTGGTGGTAGTGATAGTGGTGTAGAGAAAAGGAGTTTCTTTATTGTACCATTGAGCCTTGGAATGAGTGCTGGCTAAATAAAAATCGAAGTGTCAGTAAATAATCCGTTTCCTTTTGATCTTTGATAAAAGTGCAATATGTACTTGCGTGACTTTAGCACACGCAAACATGCATGGAACACCCAACGCCAAGTTGTTGTGCCATGAGTATAGAGTCCAACAAAACTTGCGAGGGAAACGCGAAAGATATAGAATTTTTGCAGTAATTTTTCATCTTCAAGGCCCCTTCCTCCATTATTAGAAGGATAAAATGGGTGGCTATTTACACACAGCTACTACAATAATGGTTGTTCTACAACGAACAACACGAAAAACAACTTCTTAGTGTTTTTATGAGGATTTTGCTTTCTCAGATTCCGTCCTTTCATTTTGTTGTCAGACCAAGTATTCCGGAGATGAAGTGAAAGAGAGAGGAAAGATTTATTATTTTGCTTCACCAACCATCAACAAATATACAAAACTGCTACACAGTGAGTGCGAGCGAGCACATAATGAAATTGGGTATCCACGCCGCTGCCTTATAACTAACGTCATTTTTATTGTACATATGTAACTGACGGTACCATTTTCGTAAAGGAAAACCGGCCAAAAATACTACCGGAATACACAGAGGAAAGAGAAAAAACGGTCTTGAAATATGGTTATCTACTACACGTTTGTAGATAGACACACAGAGAGAAACTCAGTGACAAATACGGCAAAGTCAGTTTCCTAAGGCTACATTTCAATCATATCCACCCTAAAAGACGTGGAAAAACAACACCATTTTCTCTCACATAATAACGCACACGTAAAGCATGTAATACGACTGGTTTGCTGGACCATGGATGAATTCAGATTAGTGCTCTATTCCCATTTTTGCACGTCTTTTTGAGTATTCCTTTTAGTAAACAAGGAGAGTCCTGCTTTTGGGGGCATTCTCCTTCTGTAGTGATTACACACATGCACACATACATACGCACAAGCACTCCTCTCTGATAGTAGTAAACCTGACTGTATTACTAGAACGACAACGGGTGTCAAAATGGATACATTTCAGAGATCCATAAAACTCCGACAAAAGGACACCAAAACAGTTTCGGGTGAAAAGCTTCTAGAAAGTTAGTGTAGCGTTGAGTGGACTGTGTTAGATAATGCCTTCGTATAGCATGCATACATACGTGTGTATGGAGACAGGTTATAAGACTGTAGGCATGCTGACAAGAACGGGATGTTTAAAAAAACCATATTACCGTGATAGCTCCATTTATGAAGAGAGGAGAAACCTGGAAAATTTGTGACTATAGTGACACCACTACGGCGGCATGGCATTACCCAGTTAGGTTGTACGTTGATGCAGTAGTAAAAATCTATTTTCCATTAATATTATGAACTGCTCAAGAGACTATCAACTAGAGAGTAGAAAGGCTGGGAAACTTTTTTTTACCATATATCACAAACGCCAGAGTCAGCACTAGCGGCAGAGCATCATCAGTGCCATATATAAAACATACGGCTGTGACGGGTAAGACGTATGAGATTCTTATACACACATGCCTATGCACTCTGTTTGAGCATATCTTTTTCTTGTTGTCAACTGACTTCAGATATCATCATCAACAGCCTACAAAAAAGTGTCAAGTTGCAGACATTTGCACACATGGGCTCTTTTCCTCGTTCATATTGGTATCGTCTATATTTGTACCCAATTCGGCAGACTCAAGACTAAATGTTTTGTCGTCGTCACATGCAGACGTAGTAGTATTTTCACAACAAGCCACTGTCACCACCTTCCCCTTTATTTATAATCGTAATAATGCTCTTCCGAAACGAAAAGATACACGTTTTCTGGAAGATTAAACCACCGAAATGTGCCCGGTTGTATGTACGTCTTCCCCGTGAATTTGAGTAGCGTTCCTCGACATTTTCCCGGACGTATGAGGTAACAGAAAGTCAAATGAGGCTGAGCAAGATAACTTTCCTCACAAGTACTTCTGTGGTGAGTGGAGAGCCACGTAGGATTTTTCCAGCTCTCATTCGCGTCGTTACGGTGTAAAACTCTGCATAGAATTAGATATGTATGTGTGTGTGTGGAAGTTGTGAGTTTATGTTCGCGGCTGAAATGCGTGGACTGGGACATGTTCAAAAAAACGAATGACCATACATGAGGGAAACCTTATGTTTCCATTACACTTCGTTCCAGTCACTCTCGCCTTATCTTCATTTTATTTTTTTCTCTCCAGCTTTTCACCATCCCTCTTTTGTCTCCACCATCTGTCCATACAACCCACTTTTTTCCATCACTCTGTCTTTTTTGTTTCCTTTTTATAGACAATTTTCGCGTCCATCTTGTGCCATGACGGGGATCTGAGAAAATGCTGTAATGTCGAAGTAGGACTTGGACGACTACTACCGCACCACTACCACCAACTACCACTTCAGTTAGTGAGAAGTATGAGTGGTCTCTTGAAGAGAGCCACGTACCTCTCAATGAAATGATATGATGATATAGGTATAGCCCAAGTACTGAATCCCCTCCTTAACTCCATCTATATACAACTTCAACTCTGTCAGAATCGCCATGTTTTTGTTCCTCAGCGAGGCTATTATTTTGAAATGGATTTTTTTTCTATTAGAATGCTACATGGAATGGGACGAATGTTGCTTCTGCTGCTGATGATATGCAGGCAGGGCACTTCACTCTCTCTCTGTATATGTCTTGTCGACGATATTTCCATTTCATGTGTCATTCATCAATTCACACATGTGCTTCCTTCCCAATACCTTCTTTTACGGGGATACTAAAAATAAAAGTTTTCTTCGCTTGTCGACGATATTTCCATTTCATGTGTCATTCATCAATTCACACATGTGCTTCCTTCCCAATACCTTCTTTTACGGGGATACTAAAAATAAAAGTTTTCTTTGCTTCTTTCTGCATGGCACATACTTGAGAGACGGAATCAAATCTTACGTGCGCGCTACTACTATAAAATGTCTGAGAAAAATGTTCACTTTGCCACACAGTTTCATAAATGACGCGTATATGTACGCACACAAGTTACATGGGAGGTTTTCTTATATGTAGTAAGTAGTAACGAAGAATGAACTTGTATAACGGTATTTTTATTTTATGTTTGTCAGTTCGAATTGATATGAGCACACAGCGCACCAAACATGTTATTATTCGGCTTAAAGAAAAAAAAACGAAAGAAATTTGTGCTTGAACCAAACAGATATTTTGGGTACAAAACGCAGTGTGTAATACAGTTACAACTTCATGGAGTACTTCCTCGTGGAATGTCAATCTTCGGTAAGCACAACCTCAATTCATGTAAGTAGCAGAAAGGTAAACATTTGGGAAAGGTGCTTCATTTGGCCACTTTGTTCGACTGTTGTTATCATTTGCCATTATTGCATTGAAAGGATTTACAACATAAGTACAAATGTATGTACGTATAGAGAGCTACGCGAAATAAATTCAAAAAAGTATTACGATATGCTATTATTGCTACTGCACGTTTCTAAACGTAACCAGTTGTGCTTTCTTACTTGAAAATGGATGATGGATTTCGTGTATGTGGTCGGTCACATCCAGTGTAACGCACACACACACACACACACACACGAAAGCATATTATACAAGTAAGCTTACAGCAAACTCCATCGACCCGTTTACGTTAACCTTTTCGTCGACTCATTGTCATTCCATTCAAGCTTGCGAAATGGACAAGTGAAAAAAGTAAAATGGAAAATGTGAATAAATAAAAAAGGAAAGTAAAAGGGAGGGATAATGCCCTGGTGAGGTGGGTGGTCAGCACGTAAGTGGCCATCCCAGTCTATCATCATAATCATCATCATGAGCTTGAAGAAAACTATTATTTCATTCCATCTTTCTTTTCCTCTCCATTCTCAGGAGGAAAGGCCAATAGAGAACAGGCCATTTCCTTGAAAAAATAAAAAAGTTGAGCTTTTCCAAACAAAAACAACGCATGAATGGAAGAAAGGACAACTAAAGGAAAACTTTCTTTGCTTCATTTAACAATCGTGTACATTGTGGAAAATGCCCAATGTCCCGTATAATGTTTATAGTGGCATGTGTCATTTCCACAGAGAGATCACCTTCTCACGCTATCCTCACTTCAATAGAAACTTTTCCACTGCAAACTGTACAGTGCTAACGACAACGTGGTTTCATCAATGAAACCTGCCGTAAAACAATAGTAATAATAATAATAATAGTAATGACAATGATTTATAGCGAAATTACATGACATGAATATAATATAATGTTTGCTTTTCTTACAAGAATTTCCTCATCCTTCACCTATTCAATTTGGCCTTATTTTTTGACTACTCCAAAGTTTTTCATTTTTCAGCACTATATACCTACCATTTACCATTCTTTTCCCAACTCGGGCCAAATTGACCTTCTGCTGATGGATCATTGTGAAAAGAATGCTTTTATAGGACAAGAACACATTACACAAACACACGATCCACTGGAAGGATTCTTTTCTTTCCCGAACCTTTTGAAAATGCCACGAATAATGGGGCTTTGTAGGAATACTCACAGCGATATTTCACCAAAATGTGTTATTTGACTTGGACGACGACATAAGCGCAAACACAAAATGTTGACTGTTATATCCTACCAAGGCGAGGAGCAAAGATAAAACCTTTAAGAGTCAAAGAAAATGTTTCCAATGTCGGATTTAAATGCATTCCTCGCATCCACCGACTGCAGCAACCGTATGGTGCAGTAAAATATAACGTGGTATTAAAGCTTTCAAGATTTGCTCTTGCTTGTGAGACCACTTGCAAGACCAGTTCAAACTGTTAGTGTTATTTTCAAAATTCCGATCAACGATTTCCATCGAATTCCAGATCCTGTAGAGTGTTTTACACTGGAATGTGTATGCATTTGCAGGAAATATATGCCGATCTGCTGGTAAAAAAGATACAATACATTGCACGATTTCCATCGAATTCCAGATCCTGTAGAGTGTTTTACACTGGAATGTGTATGCATTTGCAGGAAATATATGCCGATCTGCTGGTAAAAAAGATACAAATGCATCTTTGTGTAGGATAAAACAGCAAACTCAAAACGGGTGTATAAAAGTGAATAGGAGTTCAAAATAAAATTAATTGATGTAATAGGGAATCTGACTATTCAAGAGGGAAAATAATTGCCAGGTAAATCCCCTTTGCTCATTTGTGTTTACAACAAATTCGGGTTTAATATATTTTACATGGATTAATCTTGTTACAATAGACTTTATATAATACATTTCAGAGGTTAGGTAATATTTTTGTCATTAATTCCAAAAGAGTTCCGATTAATCCGGGTTTTTATCTGGATGCTTTCACATTCATCCCAATTTATGGAACTTTTAGCTATCACTCCTATCTACCATACAATAATTTTGCTTATAGATGACCCAGATTCATTTGTAAGTACCTGCTAGAAAAACTTTGTGTTCATAATGCGGCGCTCAGGTGGTTCTATTCTCCTACAATACGTTCGTATGAAAGACGATACTTTGGAACAAGGGATCTCTCTTCAAATGGAAATGGTTAGCTCTTGTGAAAGAATAACTACGAATGAAAAGGAGAAATATCTGAAGTCTGAGAACTGAAGATTAACATGAGCTATAGTTCCTTTTCCGTGCGTTACCATTTCCTTCCACCCATTTTCATTATTGATTACAGACAGGGCCGCAATTTCATTTCGGCGTAATAACCCACAAAACAATATATAGTAAGCATGTATGCGTATTATGCTACTGAATAACTGAAAGCCTATTATATGGGGGAAAGTAGAGATGCATCATTAACATATGCATCATTAACAACGTGTACGACAAGGCATGTATGTGAACGAGCAGTGAAAGGCCCCGTACACCGTAAGAAAAGACCCTGGTACGACTGGTGATATGTTGATTTCCGACTAAAGTCCAGGTTCTTAAACCTTTGTCAATGTGACCATATAATAAATCCGAGAATGTTGAATCTGTTTTTTAAACTTGCTTTTGGTAGTTTACAACTTTTCCTTTTGATGAGAAAACAGAGAAAGTGTAGCCAGTGTAACAGTGGTAAGCTAGGGTGATGATGATGGAAGTGGAAATAGAAAGTGTGTGTAGATCTCTACAAAAAGGATACTGATCACTGCGATTGCCTCACTACCGGAATTTGGCGATGGTGGTAAAAAGGGGAAGAAAATGAAAGAAGAGTAGTAAAAAGAAACAAAATATTTTATGGTACTTTTCTGGTCTCCCAACCACAAAATTCAATATAATACACTTTGAGCTATTCCGTAAAACTCGAGTTGGTGTACATGAACAAACTTGCTGTGAATGAGTAAACTTGGAAAGAGATATATATGCATTTAGCTGTCTGTTCAGAAAAAGAGCGTCAGAGATAGTCGTGCTTGTTATCTGTGAACAGAGTAACTATGTAATATATAAATACTTTTTTTATGCAGCTCATGATTTGCCACGCATACCCGACTTTTTGTCTGTTAGACTTAGCATTTCCTCTCGTGGTGTCGACCACCCCGATAAACATTTCGATCAGGGGAAAAGAAAAGAAACAGCAAAACTAGAGAGGAGAGATAAGATCAAACTGTTTTTTAGTTTTGATTAGTTCCAGTCAGCCCCTGAGGATGCTGCTGAAGGAAAACTCGAGAAGAAAAAAATATTTGAGCAAAATAACAATTTTGGCAGTGTGTTGTGTGCATGATGCTTCTTCCCATTCAACCACGAAAATAAGCAGTGAAGAGCCAAAACCCTCATTTCCTTAAAGCAAGTCTCATGTATCTTAAAAGTCTCCTAAGTCATGGTCATACTCCCAAAGTCGTATATGAAATGCGATTGAAAGTAAGATCAGCGCTAGCAACTTCAAGTGTAAATGCATATATAAAAGTAGGAATACACACTACACTTGATTCAATATATCTCACCTCTCCTAGCTTTTTATGAAAGCTTCCAAAGGGAAAACGGTGAAAGTAAAAATAAAAAAGTATGAAAGAAGAAACCCGGTTAAAAATAAACTGGAAAGGGATCTTGTTACATTATGACTAACACGATCCTTTCGCTATCATCTTATGAACTTGCTCGCCTTTTAGCGATGCCGTTCCTATAATATCTTTTTACAAAAAAGTCGGTAGCAATGATGATAGCGATGACGATATACTTATGTTTGTGATACTGATGTTTTGAAGGGGAGAGAGATGCAGCAGAGTGGATCCAGTAAAACAAGCGAGAAACAAACGACAGTCATCAACGGAAACGGAAGAGCCCTCAGTGGCCACGGGATATTGAGGTCGGTCTTCATAATGCCGATTCGTATGTAACCCAATGGTACCCCACACACGCACACCGGTACGTCCGTATAAAAACAGCAAGAATATATACATTATCAGTTTGGGTAGGATGCACGCCTGTGTGGTGTGTCTATCTCGAGAACAGTTACTTTACGAGAAACTTGCAAGGAAATGGGAAAGCCGCGCTCAGTCACATTCGTAATCTTCTCTCAATTTATACCTGCAACATTTCCACCGTGTTGAGCCGCCTTTTCCATAATATCTTCTTACCAAGTCAAAGCATCACCGTGTGCATTTCCACACGTTATTGCTCATTTCGTTTTATGAAGAAGTGCATTATTATTACAAGTACAAATTGCACGATATAATACACCCGTATATATCCATTGCAGTTATTATTATTACTGTTGGGTTTACAAGGCAGGTATTGTTACTGGCTCGTAAGAAGATGAGCACAATTCGAAATATTACTTGACATCATCATGTGCACTGCGGACCATCACCTCAGTAAGACATTACACTAACATCATACAACGTAGCACTACTACTGGCAACCCCATCACAACCACAGGAGCGGTACCATCGTCGGTGTCATGGCTGGAACGAGAAAGAGAACCCATCTTAAAACCCGACCAGTACTAGTGGTTCCCTTGATGCTGTCGGATACATTTTTAGAGTACTTTCTCGCCAACAAACACCCGCCGTTCCTGGTGGTCTGTGTGCGGTGGATATTTTTTGCAGTTTTCTTCTTTCCCCCTTTATTCGTTTGAAATAGTGAAAGTCAAGAGAACATGAGACGTAATAGTGATGATGGCGTATGTGAATGCCCTATTACTAGTTAGTGCTCTTTCTTATTTTTTTCTAGCTGAGCATAGTTCGTGACTTACTTCTCTCCAAGTTGTTTCTCTTGGTAGTCAAAGTATTTTTTATAGTGCAAGCAAACTCTTTCGGTAAGAGAGAAAATGCTTAGTTGCAAAAGCTACACAGGCATCATGTATGAAGACGAAGAAGAAAAAGAAGCAGCAGAACAAGAAGGAAAAGGGGTATAAAAACGAAATGGATTTTTGGTGGATGAAAAATCTACTTAGCTCATGTGTATAATGCATGAGTATAACTCATCACACTCATTCATGCACACGCTCTTCTTTCGCATACAACGAATGAAGCAACCTCGTTTCCCTATTTAGGTTTACAAGTAACCAGCAACTACCCCAGTATACACAAACCATCATCACCATATCAGCCCCTTTTCCTTTTTTTGATGCCATTACTAATACCTTTCCCATGCATTTGTATTAGTCAGACACACACACACACAAAACACATTCGCGTAGAAAGGGTCCAGCCAGGCAGAGGTTAAGTCAGAAGCTTGCTTATTCTCTCTCTCTCTCTCTCTCTCTCTCTCATCATTCAGCCAGCTCAACCATCCAACCAGCCGCACGAATGACCCATCTACTCTCATTTTCATTTCATTGGAAAAATGAAGATGTTACGTGATGGTTGGTTATTACAACGACTCTCGTGCATATTCCTACTTAATGTACCTACATTGGATTGTTAGAAACAGAACTCTCTCTCTCTCTTTCTCTGGTTGGTTGGTGTATGATTGTACCACATTATTGTCTCAATGGGTAGTATGTGTTTGCATTGTCATGAGTGTTTGTCTACCTTATATTATGTATGTCAGTGTACATGACGAAATATACTTTTCCCTGTAGGATTGGTGAAAGTTTTCAGCACCAAAACCAGAAATGAAACCATCTTCATAATATTGCATTATTAATCATAAGTAAAAGCAAAGGGAAGTCTAGTGGAGGTTGTGTACACAATAGAGGGAGCACGTACAACAACGACAAACAACTGTGTAGGTTGTAAGCAGATACGAACTGTCGATAGGAAAAGGGAAAACAGAAAGGTGTCTGACAACCGCTATATAGGCAAAAGATGGATATAACGTATGTGCATTCCTACTAGCCCTGTTAGCATTTCATATGAAAATGCAAATTACAATAATTGTAATGCTCTTGTTTACGTTTTACAGCAACTAAAAATGAGAAATGAAGTCGTTTAATATAACAATTATCCATGCATAGACAGAATTTGAGCATCTGCTTATCATTAACTTGATAACAATACTATCAGAGAAGTTATGTAAAACATTCAATTCAATCTGCTTTCCAACAGTAACAGTAATCATGTTAATGAAAACTGTATTGAACACTGGCATTAAAGCTTTCCATGTGTCAAAGTTACCTCCTACGAATCGTACCGTTCCCTTTTGTTCTATGATTCATGTTTGTTAGGATGACTAAGCTCTGCAGGCACATGCCCAAGTCCCAACGACTGACGAGTCATCACTCGATAACAACAACAAAAGTTTCCGCTTTTGTTCTGCAAGCTTTGTTGGTAATATTCACAAAATGGTAACAACGCCATTATATATGTAACGCCTACGATTTAGAATATTACCGCATTCATGAGGAATATGACAAGAAATTTGTTTTGCAATAATACTTGTCCATATTGTCATTTTAGAATGCTCTATTATATCCCAACTTGATAAGAACTATAGAGCTCTTATACTCATATTTTATCTGAAATAATACAGAACGCGGCTATACGTTCTTACCACCTTGGTGAAAGTAATGTGTACTTACGGCGATGTTGCAAAACGTGACGCTGTCTCGACCCCTTTGCTACATATTTAGGCAGAGTGTTATGTACAATGCACGCCACCATCAACGCCGTCGGTACAGTGTTACCATTTTGCTTCATTTGCTTTCTTCTCTCGCTACCGGTTCAAGTGAGGCATACATTTTCTCAGACTGTAGCAATAATCTAGCTATTGAAGCATATAGCATAAAGAAAAGAATATGGAATACGGGAAACCGCATGGAAGCAGTGCTCCGCATACTTGCATGTATGTGCTCAGACGGGCCATAAATAAGAGATAAAGGACTTATATTTTTCTATTAAATATTGAGTAGATTATGTGAACAGTTTAATGTTTAAGGCTTTTTCCGAGTTGTTGGAAAAAATAGTTCTAAACGCTGCCACTTCGTCCCTCCTTTTTACCTTTACTTTGACCGTGTATGTTTCCCCTCTTTTACCGTTTCCCTAAAATGCATACAGAATGCGGACTCTATTTTCTCATTAGGAAATTACTAGTCACGTACTGAGTAATTCAGGAGGGAAATGGATGTACAAAGTAAAAAACCCTAACTGGGTATGTATAAATGCTCCGTCCGTCCGTCTTTAATCTTCGCGTGCAATACCTCACGTTTCGTTGCGCTTGGGTCCCATTTTGCCTCCAAAAATTATTGGAAAAGGTATCATAAATGAAGCATTTTGTAATTTAGCGATTCTCCTATTTATTCATACGTAGTAATAAGAAATATCTGGCGTTACTTGTATATATTCACGTTGTTTGCTGATTCCGTATATTTTCTTACCTATAGTACATTGCATGCATGAATACCAGATGTACAAAAAGTACATACAATGCTGTCTACTTTTTCTTATTTATATAATGGCTGGAATGGATGATTATTAGGAAGTTGTGATCGTGTCGGCAAAATTTTTCTTGAAGTAATTCATAAGACTTATACATCCAACATGATCTCATGGAACACTTCTTTGAGGAACATGACCGGAACTCATTTATTTAATGGAGATATAGACATCTCTTCATCCCCGGCACTCTCTTTTACATTTTGGAGATCCCTCAAAAGATTATTATTACACGTGCTATACAGCTGTCCTTGCTTGGGAAAAAGCAAGCATGCAGCAAAGATCTAGATTTAGGTATATGTAGTAGAGGCAACGGTAATACCAGTCTCAGTCATGAACTACAGCCACTAATGGGGCCATTCCTGTGGAATCGGGAGAAGAGCTAGAGGTACGTTGTTTTTTTTACTTCATGCTCGATTTACTTCAATCTTTCAATAAATTATTATCAAAGTTGTGGAGAAAACAAACAAGAAATTTTTCTGCCGCATAACGTCTATTGCACGCTCTTCTTCGTACCGCTTCATGTAAAAAATGTGGTATAGTCAAATATGCATTTGCATTAATGCCACTCTACTGCGAATAATAGTATTCGATTTGAAAAAAGCTACAATAATTTCATATTATTATTATTATTATTACGTAAGGATGTGTGTGTTTAGAACAGAAAATATTTGATTCCACTTGAAACTGCGTGTGTGTGTGTGGGTAGTGGGTATAGCCGTAAAACTTTCTTCGACATGTTTGCACTTTTGCAATGGCAAATGTTACCTTTAACTTACGTGTGAATACTTACGACTGTAATGAAAGCTGGGAGCATCGAGCAGTCGACGTAGAATTCTTGACGCTTTCGTACAGCAATAAAAGTATTTTATACGAATTTGTCAGTTTAGCTCTGGTGATGATGAGGAAAAGGTGAAAGATACGTTATGTGAGCGTAAGGGAATAATTTTCATGGCATGAACATAGATCAAGTTTAGCCTGGAACAAGAAAATGAATATATATGATTGTGTAAAAGGAAGCGTGTAGGGAAGGAACTGAGACAGGGTTGAAGTTGTGTTTTTAGCTGGAGGAGAACGAGATGGGAATAGGAGTCACTCACAAGTACTGCTATCTGGAGTGCCCTAAAATGGCGTCTATTATTGCAGGCCATGAGCACACGTGTTATATGTATGCGTAAAATTTATATTTAAAAGGTTTACTCATGTGTGAGATACGACATTAGTATCCATGCTCATATTCACTCCATTTTTCTCCAACTCGCACCTTCTCCACACTAAACTTTTGGAACTGAATAGAGAAAAGCGAAATGGGAGAATTTGTATGTACATAGAACGTGTACATTTTTTTTACCGAACTCTATTATTTAGAAGGTATGCGCATATTAAAAAAGTAGCAAAAGTTTTGTCAAATATAATAACATTTTGCACTTTTCCATGTATACTTTACATATTTATGGCTACCTATTACTACTACATTCTTTCGATTTTATTATCTTTTGGTGGAGTAACGTGTAGCAACTTTTTAGTGCCGTATCATAAAATAAAAGACAAAGGGGTACAAAAGGCCCTGTAAATCACGACAAGTACTACATATGTGTACTAACGAGCAAGATCTGTAAAACAACAAAACACAATTTTAGTTTTAGTTTATGATATGGTGTCATTTTCAAAGTGACTCGGCTAAATTAATAATAGTCATACAAAAGTCAAGTTGTGTGTCATTCATCATTTCATTGTGGCATAATAAAAAGGAACGTATAGCAAGTATGCTCGTTATTCAAACGTTTAAATGTGTAAACACTTGTCGGCCCCCGAAATAATCAAGCATGCGTTTATGACTTAATATTCATGTGAATGTTCCTTTTTAGTTTTAAAATATCCAATAATAACACCATTGCATAATTTTCTAATTAGCAGTAAGTAACACAAATGAAAGTAGCGTGTTTGTAGTGGGGAACATAAACCATGTCTGGGAGCCGTATCTACATTATTGTATGTAATTGTATAAGGTACTTTTTTAATGCACCCTACTTTGTATGTACGCGTGCACTGACAGTCATTTTGTTACCTAGCAATTATAGTGCTCACTGTTGATGACTTAATTTGCACTCATTATTAGCCAGGGACATTCTATGGAAGTTTCCCAATTTGTCGAATCGTATATACAGAATGCATATTTTTTTTATTGAAGAGTGGTCTATGTAACCTTATTTAATTCAAGGCAAGGTAACTGCATTTGTAAACGAGTATGATGACATTTGTTGCAGGTTTGTCCGGAATCTAATTTGGTGCTGATTACGATTCCGATCAGTATCTTGTTTTTGTACCAAAGACGTATGTAAATAATACTTGCATAAAAGAATTGTATATACTATCGTGTCCAAAAAACTGTGCCTCTCGGTGTGCCTACCCCGAAGTTGTATGCACTGGCCTTGTGACGTTGGCGTTTGTATTGTAATACTGCAAAAATTGTAATCTTTCAGCATGTACCATATTGCATGCAATAATGTACATTCATGCAAACAAGAAACAACTTACAATGAAAAACTGCATCCCACGTAAAAGGAACTAAAATAAACGTCTGCCTTTTTTGTGAAATTGTGAAAACAAAAAAAAACGCAGGTAATGATAAACGGTGACATCAGATAACAGTCAGTATTTGGAATATACGTAACTTAATTACAATTTGTAACTCATTAACATAGCATGAAGTTATTTTTTTAGCAATCTAAGGAAAAAAACAAGAAAAAGAACATAAAGCCTTCGAAGCGAAAATTAAGTAAAAAACTACATCATATATTATGGATTCGTGTCACCTACATAAAGTGCGCTGGTGGTGGAAAATGGTCAACAAGTTACAATAATAATTTTAATCCAGTCAAGTGTCTGCAAATCAAATGCGCCATGTACACACAGCGATTTGCCCAGAGCAAAAATTGAATTCGATTATCAAAGCTAAGCATCCTGCATTGCTTGTGTAATAAATAAAAAACGTGTGTACTGTTGTTGACTTGTATGCATGTTCGTGTGGCTACGTAGTATTTAAAGTAGAAAAAGGATTGTAACAATGATTTGTGCAGGTGCAAGAAACCTTTGTAATGGCAATCCTCTCTGCGGACACAATGACTGCTGTACAGTAAGTCTTTTTGCAGCGAGCACCCACGGCAAAATATTCAACCGCATTACGTTGTTATTAAGCGAAGAAGAACAGTGGATTCATTTTTAAGTAACCACAAACGAACAAGTAATGTTGCTGTTTAACTTGCTGCTCCCTCCCTGATGTGATTTTGATAAAGAACATGATAATAGTAATTACGATACTTTTTCAATATGTTCGAGATGCATTATCATCATAGTACGATTCTGTTTATGTGTGGGACGGGTAGGGGGAGGTAAGCAGTCGCGGCACATTTTTCTTTGCTTCATAGGGAGAGAGAGGCTTTTTACAATGATTTATTCACAACGAACCTATATAGGTAGCAATTTTATCATCTCGGTGCATTTTTAACCAACTATCAAACTTGGCGTATTTATTTATACTAAATAGAAAGTTCATCTTTGGCAGTTGTTGAAGAAGATGTACATGGCGAGTCCCTTTGAATCACGATGAGAGAAAAATTTACAGTGAATTTCGCTTCGCTATACATGGTGTACGATTGTCATACAATTATATTTATATCCTTCCTTCACTCCTCTACTCTAGCTAAAAGGCTAACATCAATGATCAATGGGCAGCTAGCAACAGCAACACGCATGCACCTGCACTTGTCTAGTCAAACTGCAATTTCATTGATTATTGTGATTACACTATCACATAACGTCCTTTACCAGCAGGTTTTCTTATAAATCATGAAATACATAGAATATACGCCGTGCCGTGTGCATGATCGACCAAATTAGCAATCAATCTTTGAGTTCCCAATTAACAGCATAATTGTGCAATACTACACCATAACGTGGGGATTGATGACGAACACCTGGATTTCTGAGCGGTTGTTTATTTAAAAACATGTAGTAAAAAGTTATGAATGAAGTGGGAAACGCATTCACTCTAACAAGCATCAGGAGACATTCAATATAGCGATAGCGTTACCTTACGTTGATCGTAAAATGGTCATTCTACTAGTTACACCATCACACGACATGAAAGGGTTTATTTTATAGGTAAGTAAGTAGGTAGAATCTGAAGGCGAAGCAGCAAAAAGGCAAAGTGAACTGTTCATGGTGCAATTCAATGTCAACTCAACTTTAGCCAGTTACTCATACACTTTAGCCATGACAGTTTACAAGTTAAATGAAACCGTATCCTCCTTTCCGATACTTTCTGGTTAGAGAAGTCGATTGTCGACTCCGAAAATCTGCATGAAAGTAGAACAAGACATTGGGAAGAAGTAGCGAGAGCGTGAAATTTTACTAAAAATTAAGCACATCAAACAGTACTGAAAATATAAGTTAATTTTCTATAACTTCCTAAACGTTACACAAATACATGTGGTGTTCCGTATAAAAATATCTTGTCTCTCATAGCCACTTATTTTTTGGCATGTATATTTTGCCTTTATTCGAGTAGAAATAACAAAACTTGTCATTTTACAAACAGTTGCTAGTGTCAAAACGCGTAATCCTGGTACTAGCTTGTGCGCGATTGCAAAAAGATGTATGAACAGTGTCAGACAGATATAAATGGATTCTGAAAAGTACGAATTGCCGCTACTTTATTTCATATCAATAATAATAGACAACGAGGACGAACGACCTGTGGGGAGGAATATTATTCGAATATCAAATTGTATTGCAAGCAAATGCACTCAGTCAAGTTAAATGAAGATGATTGATATGAATTTCAGAGCCGAGCTTTGATTCCTTTCTTGTAATGCTGACAGCAAGAGGAGGAATTCATACTGTACATAGACAGGTTGAGGTGATATATAATTTACGTGTCAACAACAATGGAACCAAAGATTTGCGTGGGTTTCACTGCAACTTAGTTGTCTAATTTCAGAGCCGAGCTTTGATTCCTTTCTTGTAATGCTGACAGCAAGAGGAGGAATTCATACTGTACATAGACAGGTTGTGGTGATATATAATTTACGTGTCAACAACAATGGAACAAAAGATTTGCGTGGGTTTCACTCACTGTAACTTAGTTGTCGAGTCCACGTCATAGACTGCAAGAAAAAATAGGCTCATATGTGTTTTCATCATGACACCCACAACAAAATTGAATCGATAAAGAGGAAAAACAGGAACGCGAAAAAAATAGCTATCAAAACCAGCCACTCGTTTTCCGCCGTGTTTCTTTAATGTATTTAAATTAAATCTGATCATTTCATGACGTGATATAGATATTATTCATGAAAAGAGACCTGTACTCATTGAATACTAACTGACAAATGAGTTATGAAATCCGTCATCTTTACTAGGGCAAATAGGAGGCAGTAAATTTTTCATCGTAACAAAGCAATCACGATCAGCCTCAATATTTTAAGAAGAAATTGCTGCTGTTGAGACGCAGTACCATAGTACAAAAGGAGGCTTTAGCGAGACGACGGCAAAACAAGAAAAGGTTTTCATTTACATTTCAAAAAAAGCTGCTATATTTCAACCGTAACAGATGGAGAAGCTTAGAATGGGATCACCCATCACCATTTGATATTGCATTTTGTCTAATAGGCAACAACGAAGGAATATAGTCGCTTGATCTATTTGAGCTCCTTGCTCAAAATAAAAAAGCAATAACTTTTTGCTCTCAAAAGCGACACCCACGCATTGAACGGCACATAGTTTTGCTAAACAGCTTGTAAAGCTCAGCTAGGAAGCAAAAATTGGCAGTAAAAGCCGCCGAAATGACATAATTGAAGAGATAGAAAGAGAGACACCAAGTTGAGTTGTCTCATGTTCGTGAGGAATATTTCTGCTTAAAAATTGCCTTGTCATATGCTTCGCAGTCAGTGAGATCGGGTATAGTGGCAAAAACAGCAAAAGCTTTTTTCACATCAACGAAAAATAGGGCAGGCAGCAAAGATAAGCTTTTTAAAAGAATTATTGATTGTTTTTATTCAAGCATTTTAGGTCTTGGTTGCCACCCTCAGTGATNTTTCACATCAACGAAAAATAGGGCAGGCAGCAAAGATAAGCTTTTTAAAAGAATTATTGATTGTTTTTATTCAAGCATTTTAGGTCTTAGTTGCCACCCTCAGTGATAATAAAAATCCACATCGTAAAATTTGTTGAACATGTAATGAAAGCAAAAAATGTAAACCCAGTTGGACACCAGCAACTAAAGAAGATCAACTAAAAATGCAAGACCGGTGTCAGTGCCAGGCTATGTTTCCGCATATTACTTAAGTTACGTCGTCAGTATACACAAAATACAACGTCTAGATGCTTTATACATAGATCAGAGAGTCGGAGTACATTTCTGAAAATTCCTGTTTCCCTAAATTCTATATTCAGACGCGGGATATTTACCAAAAAGACTGAATTATTTTTGAAATTTATGTTGCAGTTATCAGAAGTGTTCTATTAAAAGCCAACATATTTTTTAAAGCGTGTTTATAGTAATAATGTAAGTAAACAAGAGAAAGAGAAGATGTTTCCGCATATTACTTATGTTACGTCGTCAGTATACACAAAATACAACGTCTAGATGCTTTATAGATAAGAGTCGGAGTACATTTCTGAAAATTCCTGTTTCCTTAAATTCTATATTCAGACGCGGGATATTTACTAAAAAGACTGAATTATTTTTGAAATTTATGTTGCAGTTATCAGAAGTGTTCTATTAAAAGCCAACATATTTTTAAAAGCGTGTTTATAGTAATAAAAAAGCGCAAAAGGGGAAGAATATGTTTTGTTACGCAAATCGACGAACGACACACTCAAGCAAGGCAAGGCCAACTAAAAAAACAAGATACTCACTATAACCAAACGAATTCCAATATAATTACGTTGTTACAGCACCTACTTGAAGGCCTAATTAGCTAAATTACTTCCTTTCCGTCTCTTTCGTGAGCAACCAACTTATTAAAAAGTTGAGCAATTGAAACTTTTTGAATTTTGTGATTGTGCATGACACATCAAGTGCGTTAAAAATCCTTTTAAAAAATCTCTCCAATGAGCGTGGCCTACTTTAACTTTATGAATGTTTTCTCCAAACTCCCAAAGTCATCAGTGAATTGTCTGTTGTAAAGGAATTAGCATGAATACATACATAAAACAAGGATGAATCTATACATGTACACTGGCAACACAAATAATAATATTCTCCATTCCATCCTAGTATCTGTGTTTATACTTTATAGTGCATCTATAGAATGTTTTTCTACATTTACCCGGTCCCTCCACCACTAAACATCAAAAAATTCGTCCTCTCCCTTTCGTTCCTTTGGGTAAACTGACAATGAAAGGGAAACGAGAAGTAATAAAATTCCTTTAATTTTCTACCCGGGAAAATTCGACAGAATCCTTTGAGTGAGAAGATTAGAAAGCACTTTGATTCATTTTCTACATTTTCTATATAGAGTTATAGTACAATTTTAAAGCCCTTTTGCACGTAACAATGCTGTTTATACTATCTGCGTACCTAACTTGCTTACATTTTGCTTTGAACGTGTTATTTTTCCAAGGAACCTATAAAAGTCTCTAAGATTGAATTACTTAACTTAAATGAGGAAGTGTTAGGTATGTGTTCACCTCGTTTCTGTAAACTTGGTGTGAAAACCGTTTTAACCATATGGATAGATATACTGTATATTGTGTACATATATTGTATATATACTGTGGCTTTTGGATAAAAAACGTGGACTTTTCCTATTGTAATTTCTTCTTAGGTACTAAAGTTTCCAATGTTCTAAACTCCTTTTTGATAGTAGCTCGCTGCTTGTTTCAGACTTCGGACAGTATATTTTTGTTGATCAAAAACCTAAATCTGTTTAGTTTATTCGTTCCTCTTTCTCACTCTTTAAAAAATTCATCTGTTGTTCGATACTTGAATATATACTCTTCGTACACAGAGCAGAAAAGTGTTTGGGGATGTGCTGGAGTTTGGGTCAAGGATACACTACACAGGATTATACTAAAATTTTGACTGTTTATAAAATATCCGCATTTCCACAATTTATTTTTTATAACTGACGATTTTCAATTTTATTGATTTGTGGAGCATTTTTCCAATTTTTTAATAAATAAACGTTTTATAAAATATATTTAACAATTAGATTAGTTTGAAAAAATATTTTGTTAACCAAATGAAGTTGAATATTTTTAAAGTGTTGTGTTTATAATCCCCGTGCCCTGCGCTTTCTTCCATAACTATTCATTCCAAAGTTTTCTTTTTCGCAACAGAATTACTCGACTTCAACCATGTACATGCTGTGAGCTAATTTTGTTTGGCTGCCTTGCAAGGTTTCTTTTTTCTCGGCTCATGATGAAAGACTTAAATAAGGGGATCAAAAAGACTAAAAAATTGGCAGTTGCCTACCTATTCATGAAATTCACTACTATATATAGAGTGTTTATATTTTATAACTGCAAGCCTGGATGATGATAAAAAAGCACAGCGTATAAACGGAGTAGTAATAAAAGAAAGCAAGCTTGAGAAAAGACTTCAAATACTAGCGACTGTTTGAAGAAACCTTCAATTTTCTTTTGTCCTCTTTCAAATTCGATGGAAAATCCCTTTTTATGATCTTTTTTTTTCTTCAAGTGGTAAACTCTTTTCCATAAAATGCCTTACTCAGTTTTGCAACCTGATCATATGGAAAAGTTTAACCTAGTTTAAGAGCACTTCTTTTTCTCTGCAGAGCTAACAAGAATACATCCTTGATTTTTCAGGTGCTTATTTATTTATTTTACTAGGGGTGGGCTTGAAGAGATAACAAAATGTGAAAATAATTACTTTCATTCTATGCTAGAGAACGAACGAAGCCTTGGTGGGCTTGGGCATTCATAACACTCTCATCAGGTACTCACATACACTAACACACTCTATGTATCTACATCAATAATGCATTTTCACTCTTTTGCTTAGAAATCTTCTACCGCTAAAAGCGACGGCCATTCCAATAAGGGTAAATGGATATTTAGTAACTAGTTTCCGCAAGCCACAATCGTAAAAATCGTACAAAGTATGCCGTCTTTGTGAAGCAAACGAAACGGCGAAAACGTAGAAGAAATTCATCACAGCAAAAATCCATCAAATTGATATTGTGTGTAGACAAAAGGTGGTACATAATGCATACTGTATGAAATGACTCACTAAACTCAAGACGAATTAAATATTCATAAAAGGCCGCTCTATGAAGGCGTAAACATGTAGTTATATCAAATAAAGAATGTATTTTGTTTCGATATGGACCGCATACCTTCTCCGAAAACAAAATATGAATGGCTTTCGTGTGGCAATCAAATGGGGAAAAACAGTGGAAAGCAGGGCATCGTCCAGCCGTTAACTACTAGTCATTCAACTCGAACTCTTGGGTCAAACTATCAAATGGATTCGACGTGCATTCTTTTCATTTAGCCAACTCATGCCACCCTACATGCTACCGTTTACATATACTGATGGTGGTACATATGTCAACATACATATGTGTGTATTTATACTTATATTGACTGAAAGCGCTTATTATGTTCGTGTCAGTTAAACTCGTAGCCAGGATTACATGGTTCCACGTTTGGTTTGTTATTTGTTAGGAAAATAGCAGATGGGGGAGGCTTCGTTCATGGTCGATGGAATCAGTCTATGGGAAAAGCATCGGTAAAAGAAATCAAAACGGTTGAAAACAGAGAGGAAAAAAGACGACGAATGACTGAAAGTTTGTATACATACGTGACTAAGTGAAATGACTGGTCGAAGAAGTAAAATGGCGATTGCCAAAAAGCTAATTTCAGCCTTTTATCGGTTTATCCACAAAAAGCATGTTTTACCTTTTTGCGCATTTAAATGTTTCATAACTGGATGTTATGCGAAATTATAACATTTCACATTTCATGTTGCATCATATTATTTATACTAATTATATGTATACAAGAATAAACACTTTCAGTTGACTGTGCTTTGATTTTTCCTCGCCAAAAGCAGGAACTCTTCTTTGTTTACTGCATTTATGTATATTTACCGATTTGTATGTTTAAAGAACATTTTGTTTGATTCTACGCTATCCTTTGTTATGCTTTTCCGAGTTTCCGTTTCTACTTTCATGTTGAACACCATATTTGCTGAGAAAATTGGTTAAATATACTATACAGTAAACTTCTCCACTTCAAAGGGGACAGGAATATATAGTATTTCGACTAACCTAGTAACCTCGCTGACTAATCAATTATGCCTTTTGGCTTCCCTCTCACTCTTTGAGAGTGAATTCATTAGAAATGTATGTTCCATTGATATATTACACACGACATGTAACATGTGATGACGGTGACTATCGTGGTTAGTCATTATTACTCCTAACTGATGGAATGTACCTATGTATATAAGTAGCTATCTGTATACACGTTGTCGTCGGTCACTACAAATATATAACGTTTCATGGCCTTGAATAAAGCCGATAATGGTGAGGGTGTCTGATATTTACAAACTGAAACAACGAACAAGCCATACATTATGATGACCTAATAAACGCTGTCGTTGATAAACTAGCTATCTAAAAAATAGAGATACTCAGACACTCGAGTTTTTTTGCACGCATTTGTTTTTAATGTGCTTTTGATGTCTACTTTCCCTTCATTCCCTTAATACTGATGTGTGGTAAATGCCACAAATCACTCACCGTGTAATCAACAACAACATGTAAAGGGACTGAGAGACACTCGTTGCGTACTGATGTACACTAGATCAATATAATGGAATTAAACAATGATGCTATGCTGCTATACTACCTTTCAGAATAATATGTGTTGCTATTCGGTTTGAGAAAAATACTGAAAACCTGCATCCTTTCTTAATGTGCTTTTGATGTCTACTTTCCCTTCATTCCCTTAATACTGATGTGTGGTAAATGCCACAAATCACTCACCGTGTAATCAACAACAACATGTAGAGGGACTGAGAGACACTCGTTGCGTACTGATGTACACTAGATCAATATAATGGAATTAAACAATGGTGCTATGCTGCTATACTACCTTTCAGAATAATATGTGTTGCTATTCGGTTTGAGAAAAATACTGAAAACCTGCATCCTTTCTTCTGATGTATCACAAAAACTGCCACACAAGACTACCATGAAATCTCATCATACACACACAGAGGTCAATAATCGCTTAGTAGGAACATCTCATATTCAAGCAGCAAAGACTGACAGCGTTTCATATTATTATTTTTGCTATTATGAATAAATTTTATATGCCATGTTATCTTTTATGGCTGCAGAATAGTTTGCAAAAACCCTTCGCGTTGCTTGATTAGTATGATATGCATAACAGTAAGTCAGGATTATATTATATTTTTCGTTATCCTTCAACTTGAACTCGTATATGGGGTGAGACAAAGAGGGAATAAAGAAGAAAAACTTACTTGAAGCTGTTACCACCGGCGCTGTTGAGAAGATCACTAGACGAGGCTGGCAGACCATTAGAAGCGACGGAACCAGAAGTTTTGTCCAACTTGTTATTATTATTGTTATTATTATTACTAGAAGAGGATGCCGTGTTTGGCAAGAGATCTTCATCAGAGTCATCATCGTCATCGTAATAGTCCGAGTCGTCGTCTTCATCTTCATCATACTCCTTGCTGTCCGTCGTCTCGTCCAACTTGGCTGAAGTTGACTCTTTCAACTTTGACTTGGGAATAATTACATCTCTAGAAAACATCAACACCAGAGCACGATGAAGAAATGACAGTTAAGTGTATAGTATTTTACAGCATTTACTAAATCGCGCTCGTATACTGACATGCTGGCGTCGTAATATCGAAATTGCGGGAAGGTTTGTATACACTCGTATGGAGCACCGGGGCTCTATTGCTAGATAGTCTATGCATTAACCCCATTCCCAAATTAGACACTGTGGACTCTCCACTAATTTTAGGATCCGGGTTTTATTACTTTCCCATTCTTTTGTAGTTTCAATTTGAAATTTAACCCGTGTATGTAAGCATGATTTTCGTATAATTATGTACTCCAACGAACATCAAAAGAAGAGCAAAACACCCTTCTCCCCACCCTGCAAATTCTGGCATTTAACACACCCTGGCGATAAACACAATGGGAATTCTTTGGCAAAATTTTGGTTTATCCCCGGGCTGTATTAGAGGCCGGGAATTAACTCGAAAAAATACGTGCCTCAGTACACAATGAGTCATATTGACGGCATCGAGGGATTTTGCAATGAGTATAAAATACTTAATGAAACGTTGCCTACCACCATGCATGCCACTTAAAAGTTTATGCAGGCGTAAATGGGGGATTTCGAAGAAGGACAAAAACAAAAGGATGGGTGTGCATATAAGTTTTATATTCTCTCTATTTCTTGAAGATGTAACGAAAAGCAGAAAACATTTTCCATTTATTTTCATTCTGCGTATTTATGTCTCTCAACCTCTCATCCCGTAATTTTTACTTTATAGCGACATGTAACAGAGTTTAGCTTTTTCTTGGCCTGCTAAATAAGAGTTGAAAGTTGGAATCGAGACCAATCTCTAGCACGAAACATCCTTATAAGTTTATTAGTATCACTATAATTTTCTGTCTCGGGAGACCATTGAATGCAGTAATAATACTTTTTCGTTCCTTGCCCAATCTCACGACAAGGACAAAGAGTTGTTGGTTGGATGCATTTTCTTTAAAATCTGGATCCAAATGTAGCAGTGGTGGTCGTGATGGTGGTACTGTAGTAGGTTTGCATCTCATTTTTCACTACAAAAAATATACTAGGCCATAATGCATGATGCCCCCTTTGCACGCTATTATAAAGAACAATTTACAGCATCTCTTTTCACAACAAATCTTATATCTCAATGTAATCTTTAAACTTGCTGCTAATGTGATACCACGACCGCTCAAGATAACATGGAAAACGAGAGAGCGAGCGAAGAGCGTGAGGGCGACAGAGAGAGAGAGAGAGAGACGTTGAGGGCGATACTATTCGTTACAAAGATGCTTCTTCACATTTCTCGTCTCAGTTTCGGATTTCTTTTTTTGTTGTTTTGAATGTTTGTGTGCAAGTGGGAACATTATGGTTTTTAGTCATGCATAAATTACAGGGAGAATTGCTAAAAGCCAACTCATCCGAAAACTTTAATAATATGCAGATGATGGAAGAGCGCGGAATGCTAATTTTACGTTTTTAGTTCGTCTTTGCTGTGGCTCACTGAGCAGAAAAAAATTAATGGGCTTAGCAGCAAGCACACACACGCATGTATGCATGCATGCATAAATGAATATTTACACGAACATAAAAATTATGCACATATTTTAGGACCCCACTCCAACAAACAACAATTACTACGAGTATACAAGCGGGATGACAATGAGGTTTACTAAAATGGTTGCAAATGGATCAAAGGAAACAATCAGTGAGCAAATAGTGGAAGAATATTATTTAAACGCTTAGTAGACACACACACGAACCTGCCTTGCCTTTCCTCCGGGAGCGGAGACGAGCAAGACAGAAATTAAACAAAATTACACATTAGAACCGTTTAAGTAAACAAGACGTCGTGTACGTGCTTAGCATTAGGTAATGCGGCAGTCACCGAAAAACTTCCATCACCTCAATTTACTCCCTCTTAAAAGAGCAGAAAATTTTATGTGCCGGAAAGAATGAGTTTCTTGGCTGTGTGTGTAGGTATCCCTGAGATCCCCGTGTATTTATGCATACAACATTTTACTGGTGCCCTCTGTGTGAATAATAGAATTGTTAGGCTGCCTACTTAAAACTGAGACAAGAAAATGACTGTACACAATTCAATTCAATTTTAATCAGAGAGCGTGTGCGGTAATGAATATTTAATGAGAAAACTCAAGACAAAAGGGACATAATTTTTCCAGACATCATAATATGGAGTGCTGCTACCTACTTTCATTTCCTTCCATAGAATACCATTATGACGTATAGAAAACAAAATGGCATACTATAGTCGCCTTGTGATAGCTATACCACACACTCAAAGTTCATACAACACAGCACATTATGTATAATAAACAGGACAAAAATATATACACTTGGTATTTCGTATAAAAGTGCTTTCAAAGAAAAGGGAAATGAGATAGCATTTCTTTTATTATGACTCAAAATAATATAAACTTACAAGAAGGTTTTCTCATACGCTTATTTTGCAGAAAATGGAACTGGGTGGTGCACAAAAAAATGTCCTACGCCATGTGTTTTATATTAAAAAAGAAGCAAGTAATATCGTTATTTTTAAGTTATAATAATCTGTTTAGTTTGACCTTTCTTTAAATATGACATTACATGCTATTATGCATGTACTTTTCTTTCACTATTTATCCACTCCCCGCTGACAAAATGTTTCCTTTTTAGCAGCATGCTCTCGTGTGCTGCCGACAACATGACATGTTGCAAAATGTCATCTGCTGACATTTTTCCAATGTTTTTTTTTACCAAGAACTCTATTGGCACAACCCAGAGCACATTTCGCTCGTTTGCATTCATTCATTTATCATAGCAAAAGATACAGAGAAAGAAGTTTCCCTCTGTCCTTTTTTCAACTACAACTATGCGTGCACATGACATGGACAGACGTTTATAAACACAACAGCTCCTATAGAAGGCATGTATTAGCGCTACTTTTACTTGCCACGCTTCACATTATTTTTTCTTTGCTTTATCTAGGCCCTCTATTAGCGTGTAGGTACCTGGTACTTTTCTGCCCACAAAAACGCCTGCAGTAAAAATGTTGTGAAGAACCCTAAATCCAAAAGTACCAGTAACTTCGAAATAACGGAATATCGTGCATCATCGTGCTTGAACGTGAGCGAACACAAGAAAATCATCCTGTTATTATTATTATTGTCTAGAGCAAATGTTCTTTCTCTACATGGTGTGTTGTGGGCTCCTTCTATTTCTTTTTCATTCTTAAGTTTTTCCCCAAGTGGATTCATCCAAGCAAAGAAATGAGTAAAAAAAACAAAACTGTGTGGTGCATGTAACCAAAATACAAACGACGATTCCTCTTCTCTTGATTGATGATGTGCTGTGGTATGTGTGGTCATACAAAGCAATGTGTTCACGAAGGGAACAGGGATCATGCTTTGGTGAACTTACCCATTCTTGTGGAGCTCCTTTTTGCTAACGCATACAGCTGTGAACTCATCCTCTAGCAGGCATAACTCCTTCTTCTTGCACTTGAGAGCTTGACACAGATCGCCTGACAAAACAAAGAATTATATTCATTTATACTTGTTTCATTTTTTAACCAACTGTTTCACGCAATTTGCCAACACCACATTTGTATATATAATACTTTATATACTACAAACCACCCACCACCAGGGTACAATGTACAACATATCGCCTCCTCTCTCGCTCCATTTTTCTTTTGAAGGAGTAATAGATGATGTGTTGGGTGACCATCTGGAAAAGCTTTCGCACACACAACTAGGCACATACACACACCCGCAGAAAAATCTTTAAAATAATGCTACATGTACTGCAATTCACGTAATGCGTGTCATACATGCACAGGGGTAAGTATTATGTACAGACGCATTTCTTTTTTCACTCTATTGAAATGATTATGATGATGATGACGATTGTGTGCTGCTGTGTACGCTGTAAAATATTATTTTACTTTGCATGCGAACCATGTTCACGACAGCTATATAACTCTTTGCACGTGTACAACCTTTTAACGTTTCAAACAATGGCGTACAATCAACAAAGCATTACATTAAAGTTGTGTGATGTGCGCTGTGTCATGGTGTTAATAACCTGTCAACAAAGAAGACTTCTCCCTGTAGGGTTAATACACATAATACGCTCACATTTGTAGCAAAGTAGCAACAATGCAATGACGAAAATTATTTCTGGGAGCAGTCAGGGAGTCACATCAGAGAACACTTGGAAGTATTTCACTGGGGTGTTTAAGTCGAAGTAGCATCGTGGTCTTTATTTTTGAAAATTGAAATTATGCACAATTGTAAGTGGACAGCCTGTATTTAAGAACCGTCAGTCAGCCATAGGGCTACCGTGTTGGTAGTCGCCATCGCCATTAATAGGTACATATGCATACATTCACCACTACAACAGTTTAACAAAACCCGAAACGACGTACCTGTATCATTTTGCCTTATTTTAACCAGAAATTGACTGGTTGCATGTTGCGGCGCCATAAGATTCTACGAAAAGCCCATGAAACAATGCAAGTGTTCATTAGGTGTCGATATGATAATATAAAGTGTAGCATTTAACTTCCAGTAACAAGACTAAATCTCTCCATAAATAGTAAAGACACAGCCATTTTCCTCGTATCGAATGACAAGGTTCGTAATGGCAATGAAATGGAAAAAACTGAACCGTCGTGGTATGGAGTACGTAACATTCCCGTCTTTTTTTGTGTGCCTTTTTTGTTGGTTGACTAGGTTGACAGGTACAGAAGCAGAACATCCACTGAATCTAGTTATATACCTATGCATTACAGTTGTAGGTGTTGGTGGTGTAGTGTAGTGAAAGTTTCACTGTCACCATTTTGCTAAAGTGCTCATGTAGATACGATATCATGTGACATCACCTTTTTTCACATTGCATGCGATTGCCATTATTCACTTAAGGCGTTCCATATCCGTCCGTACACAAGTCACACCTTAATACAATTGCAGCAATGCTTATTTCTTTTTTGTCAGACAGGCAACTCAAATTGATAAAAAATTATGGTAAATGCAAAGACGGCAAGAATTTGTTCTTGTCATCGCACGTCCATCCTTATCCACCCTTTGCATCCGGATCCTCCCAAAACCAAACATGATATTATATAAGATGTACATGTGCTGCTGGTATGTTGGAAAGTAGAATGGAAAAGGTACTAGGTACGCAAAACATTTTTGGCATTCAATTCCTTGCATCTTAACGCCTGTTATCATACACGTATTTCACATTATTACCACGAGCGTGTACCTATTCACGTGCATATGTCGCCTAAGTCAAGACGACACAGCAAATAAACAAACATCATGAAATGGAAACTAGACAGTTGTCACCAGGCTCCAAGTTTATATATTTTTGTGTCACAAAATCGAGGACAGTGTTCGTATTTCGTATAGTATGGTACACACTCGAAAATAGTATAGCAGGAATATGAAATTTCTAAAAAAGGAAAATGGGTTGAAACATGTTCTTAATAACTTGTTTAAAAGACACATAGAGAAACAACGACATACATTGCTGGCAGAGCCAAATTCCTACTGTGCGCGAGCTAAGCTGAAGACAGACAAAACATTTTTTTTCTGCGCTTTTTTTGGCTAATTCGGGATTTCTCCTGAGAGTTGATATTATGAGATCTGCATGGAAAGTAGTTCTTCACCTTCCTTTTTTGTTTTTTTTTCTCTTTCAAGAGGTCCGTACGGAACAAAGTTGACAACAGAGCCATGCATCTTGTATACTGGAAAGTTGAATGTGTCACAACAAATGACGCTACTCTATGTATATTGTATTATAAATCTTTGTTGAGGGAGAATATACAGTATACACGCCCATATGTACCAGCAAGGAACGAGAATCAACCTGCTTACTTTGGAATTTTTGAATTTGAGTCTAAAGAAAATGTCTAAATGGTTTTTTTTGTTTCTTAGACGCGTGTACCTAGTAGTAGTAGTCCTTTTGGTCTTGTGCGTTTTTTTCGAGAAGCGCATGACTTACCATCATACTTGTACTGTTTGCTACTATTATTATTTTTATTATACTCTAAAAGAGATATCGCCATTTGTATGCCTCTTTTCTCCAGCAGCAGCAGAGAAAATAATATATGGTAACATCAAAACACGCTTGTCACGCAGCAAGCAACGAACCGACATCAGAAGAGAGAACTAAGTAGTAACTCAACAAGGATTAGGATTACTTTTTTGGTACTTCGCATCACATGTCGTACGACGACGGTGCACACAAGCCCAGCATCGCACTGCACAGCAGCAATAGTAGTGGCAGCAGCAGCTATTCTAGCTCCTTTCTTGGTCCTCATCTCAGGAGAGAATCTTCTCTAATATTTGATGCCAGTGGTGCTGCTGTGCAAGCGAAGTTGTGTGCTTAGGAAAAACATGATGAAAATGGGACACCCAGTCCTAAGCAAAAGTTTCTTTACCACGAAATGCAAAAGCTTAAAAAAAACTTTAGCAGACATCAGCCGTAGTGACAACAGAAAGGGTTCTATCTGGCCACCACTATATATGCATACACTAACTATCACTGCAAATTCACGGCGCGTTACTTACAGAAGAAACGAAGAACCAGAAACACAGAAAACTACAGAAAAGCGAGTAAATCTTTTGAAGGAATTTTGCAATTTAGTTTCCCTTTGATCAGATAAACCCTTCGTCGTCGGTTGGGGCAAGCAGGCATACAGATGCAGAGACGGACACGTAAAGTAGTTGTGAAAAGTAAAGTAAGTTGGGAGGAGGATGATGCTTTTGTATATTTTGTTGGTGTTCCATAGTATAGCATAATAGTTACAGTGTGATTCTTTGCAGAAACTGTACTCGTAATACACGTTCTCTCTCTAAGACTTATTTCACCTGCAGTTTTTTACACTAAATCCTTGTTTTGAACTCCACGTTTGCTCGCATGTCTGTTTTGCCCTTGTTTGCTGATAATAGCATTTTTTCTTTATAGCACCCATCTTTTACTTTGTGAGTATCCTAAACTGTTACGCTGCCTAACCGTGGGTAATAGAATGTATACATAGAAAATGTGCAAAATCCATCTTAAGTAAACACGATAAGACAAGTGTGCAGACGGCACACAGCATACACACAGAGAGAATCTGCTGCCGCTGTATTCTCTGCTCTTTCTGAGAAAAGGAAGATAACGAGATCTTCAAATATGGATGTATGCTTAAATTTATAAACTCAGTAGCGAGAAAAAGGGACCGGTAAAAGGGGTTGTATATTTTATATTCTCGTAAATACTAATTTCATTCATTTAAGTAGTAGTCCTACCCACTTACACAGATCTCCCGTATTTTATCCAGATAGCAGTCAAGCCGATTTCTCTCTCTCTCTTCTTCTTCGGAAAATATGTAAGAAGACTGAAATCTGCTCTAAACCATCGAGTACCAACAAAGTGGGTAAACAAGGAAGTAGCGGATACATTGAGAGGAAAGCATAATATATGTATGTAGGATATAACGTTTATTTATAAGCCTTTGGGATATACATATAGGCTCTACCACAGTGAGAGTTTGTTTTCCTGTGAAAGGACTGAAATGGTAAATAGATGTTATCACGTACCCAAGTTGAATGTTACAAATAACAATGTTACCATATTCCTTTAAATTGTTCAGTAGCACACATAGACTTTCTAGGGTATTTTTGCCATGTCCGCCATTCTGGTTTCTTTTTGCGTGGCCATCGGAAGAAAGAACACGAGTGTAAAAGGAAACAAATTGAGAAAATATACGTTGGTGAATAGATGTGAGGGGGGTAAGCGAGGCCAACAGTCGTTCTTCTCAAGAAGGTGCCCTGATAAGAGTTTGGATTGATTGGAAGTAAGAGTGTGGGTGCTTTGCTTTGGATGACACAAAGGGAAAAAGGGAGATACACATTCAGGATCTTTTATCCTACTGTTTGTTTGATTTTCATGTTACCCACCTTCCAATTCCAATACCAGTAATATGTATAAACACTCATTTGTCCCACTCTAATACCTTTTCCGGTGACGTGTACAAATTCTGATCGATCG
>JAHZNB010000697.1:0-34542 GCA_027744295.1 Callyntrura guangdongensis | reverse complement strand
TGATGATGCGGCGGTGGGTGATGATGGGGGGAGTGATGTAAATGATGCGGGGGGTAGGTAGCGTGATGTGGGGGCGGTATGAGATTCATGTGGTGAGGTAACACCATTCTCTGATGGTGAGGATGGGAATGAGGATGATGCGGCGGAGGGGGATGATGATGGTGATGATGATTCACTAGAATCGCTGACTGCGGTAAGGTCTGCGCGGGAATGTTGTCGTCTAGTGGACTAGGTCCAGGCGTAACTGTTGGGGTGGGTACAGGGGTCCCTGTGGGACTCCCACCAAGATCGGGAGGGCCGGGTAGAGAATATTCTCGTTTTATTCGTTGCTTTTCCAGGTAAATGTCTAGCTCATTCTTATCCTAGCACATTCCAAACCACAAAAAAACATGAAATCAGCAAAATATCTCATTTTAATATTCTTTTCACGATCGTAAAAAAACAAACATTCTCTTTGATCTTGTCGGTGGATGGATTATGCATATCGTCTCCCGCTTTATTTTTATCCGCCACCAGAAAAAAAAATGCACAGTAGCAGTGAAGTCGTTACTACATTGGATTCTTGATTCTGATCAATATTTATTCTTTGACGTGACAAACGTCTGCATACATGAATATATCACAGCCGCAAAGCACCAGAATCGTTTCCTTTTTGTCAAAATTCAAAAATATACGAACGGACGGATCAAAGAGCATAAGTACAGCCCCACAGTAGGCGGGAATGGAGCAACTTTATCACTGACAGTGTCAAAGTGTCAGTGACCAAAAAAATCGTCAGTGTGTGCATGAAAGTATGCATGAATGTATGTATGTATGTGTGATATTGTACTTTTGACAGAACCAAGACGACACGACGACGACGCACACATAGGTACACGCATATTGAATACGATTATTATTATGAAAGCCTTCTCTTTTTGTCTCTGAACAGAAAAACACATGAAAACGTGTTTGTGTGAAACAACTTGTAAAAATGAAGAGAATGTTTTAGGATGTCGTATATAACAACACAGCTTAACTGATTGTACTATACGGCTGAGCTGAGCTCTACAGCTATAAACAACAACAATGTCGCATTGTTTTATATAACAAAAAAAATTCGAGTAATATTGTTGTTATTATTATTACTGCTCATTGTTGTTGTCTCCTTCCAAAATAATAATTTTCTTTGACAACACCATAAGCTTGTAAGATTGAAAGGGGTAAAAGGAGTAAAAGTTTTTCTTCTTTATTTTTTTGTGTAACCCTTTCATATTCAACGTTTTACTGTTTTACTACCGTGCAGTCACAAAAAAGACAAGGGCAATATCCGCTCTACAGCTAAATCCTTTGACTGAATTCACTCTTTTTTTAAGGAAGACAGTGTCTTGAGTGTGAGTTGCATAGGCACTGTGAGAGAGTGAGAGAGGCAATAAATATGTTTCCCAATAAATCCATAATAAACCATACATAAAGTGAGTATGTGTGTGTGTCTAGCCACCAGCAAGAGAACCAATTCATTAAAAGTTTTGGTGCTAGTCCAGCAGCAAGAGCGAAAGATGAATGAAAAAGATTATATGAGCAGATTTTTCCCAGAAAATCATTTCTGACGTTGGGTTAGAGAGTAGCTTTATGAGATTTCGTCATCACAGGACCTTATCATGGTTCATAATAGTGGTATTGTTTTGTACTGTCCATGGAAGTTCAAGACTATAACGAAGCTTTAATCTACGATGATGATGATGATGTCTGATGGAATGTAGACAGAAAGTGAAACATTGTAAGTGACGATACAGTAAGAGAAGTGCAACGCCGTTTACAATGTTCCCTTTCCAAGTAATAACCTATTCACCCGAAGATACATAGCTTATGATGGCAGTTCTATGGTACCGACAGTAAGTTATTTTCTTCCTGATTCCATAAACACATATATTGTCTTACGTATTGTATCCTTTCTGCTACGCGTTATTTCAGAATTTTACTGTTTCCAAAGTTTGCTTTTGGCTCAAGTGTCATTGTCATGGACTGTGGTTGTGTGGCAGCCAAGAAAGTAATTGTATTGCCGTGGCATGGTGTGGCCTGGCCTGGCGACAGAGGGTCATTCTTTCTGGTTACTTTCTTTCTTGTTCTCATAAACTTTGTCTCTTGTTTCTCCCTCCCCCTGATATTATTACCATTCTCCCAAAACGGTACCAAGTAGCCAGAAATATTATGGTACAAGGAATACACATGTACAGCTTGAATAACTAATGCCTCTTATCTTCCCTAATAAAAAGTACAACATATTTTGGGAGACTTCCTTACTCACATAAAACTGACAAAATCTTGCATTTATGTAAAAAGCATAATAATTTCAGTATGGCAGCTAGTCTTGCTCTTGTTGCTGGCTTTAAGAAAAGTCTATTTGCTGTAGTGTCTCGAGAAAGAATAAGACTCATATTGTATTACTATATGTATGGAACAATTTTTATGACTTTCACACTCTCCAGCAAAGAATGGCTCCAGTCGTAAATAAATAAATATGCATCCCAATTACATACACATATGTGTACACACAGCAGCAGTGAAAGGTGACAAAAAATAAAAAGTGTTTTTAATAACTAGCATACTGCGAGGGAAAGTAAATAACATCCACATAAATATTTTGTATAAAGGACAAGATGAACGAAACTATTTAATGTCGCATTTACGCCATCCATTTGCTACTACTTTATCAACATCCGTCATGTTTCTTCCTAACAGCAAACAGCAGCAGGGTACTTTGCACCAGATTAATAATAATAATAAATAGTAGTAGCGTCATGCCTTGTATCACTGTAAAAGGTTTTATTTTCTGGCTTCCTCCTTCCAATCCAATTTATTTTACTGTGGAAGAGTGAGAAATACCTATATTGTGTGCCGCCATTTTGCAATACGTAATGTAGATTCTGTCGTGTCTGACGACGCGTCAAAGTAGATTTGGTAGATTTGATAGGCAGATTTATAAAGAAAAACGGGAGAATATATACCGTCTTCCGTTTTCATAAAGTTTACTGAGAACAGTGGTGTACTAACAACAGTGTACAGCTTGTGGCTTTTCTTCTCGTCTGCGTTGTTGTTTTCCTGTCATAGGCAGTCAACTGAGACTGGATACATGGGAAGAAGAAAGAGGAAACGTGAAAGCTTGCGGGAATTTAAATGACAAACTAAAATAAGGACGATTCTATGTAAAGCTATATTATCATTGATGATGACTGATGACTGTTGACGCGTGAAAAGAACAAGAGAGAAAGAAGGAAAATGGGCGTAAAAGGGTTGTGATGTTGTGTGGCAAAGAGTGCTTTGATACCGGTGAGTTTATGATTTGAAGATTGACGAAACAACACAAGTATTTAATATAGAGTTGGTTCTATTTTATAAGAATGTGGTTAAAATTACACACATCAAATGAATTACTCTTCGACTCAACCTGATTGTTTTTAAACAACAAAAATTCTTGCCAGCCGTTCATTTCATCTCATCCAACTTGGAAATCCGTTCTCTAAATTAAAATTTTAATGACGCGGAACTCACTAACAATTAGCCCACGTGCAGTAAAATGTATTTTTAAAAAAAAGCGTTCACGTCCTTCGTTTTGCTGAATACAAACAGAATCAGTTCTATTATCGCTCTGACAGTAATACGGGTGCGGTTGATAAGATATTGCTGTGTAATATGTAAAATACGCTCAGAAAAACACGCAATATTTATAGATTAACTCTTTTTTTTACATTTTTATCCCAATATGTTGTGTTAACTGGTGACGGTGTCTCCGGCACTTCTGTTCTTTCTCTGCTACTTTTTTCTTTACTCTGTTCTTCCCTTCCAGATTCACACATTCCCATCATTATCTTTATACTTGTCCAAATGCGTTCACACTACCACATTCCAAGCCAAATAACTAACAATAATCTAACTACCACCAAATAAGACTCCTGTTGCAGCGAAAAAAGGGTAAAACAAACTGACATCATCATCATCATCACCATCACCCCTACTCAAATAATATGATAACCTACATGTCTGCATTTTTTGAAAACGGAAGACGGATACACGTCCATACAATGTATCATCCACCAACCTATTTACATAATAAGACAGACGTAAATTCCACAGGATTTACTATTACGCACAAAAAATTACCATTTTCATTCATACTTTCCTACTCACTCACTCTCTCTCTCTCTCATTCACTCCTTTTTAATCAGTCAACCTGCCACTCACTCCCTTGCTTGCCACTACACATTGCTTTTGGTTCTGTAACAAAAAAGACCCAACGACACACCAGCATATTATGAAACCGTTGTCTTTGCACAGCAACAGTAATAAATAGAGCAATATTCAGTTTCTCTCCATCAGTCAACCAGAATGAACCTTTTTTCTTTTCATCTTTCTAGTAGTCTGCTTTTTGTTTTCCAAATGCTTTTTTTGTACATGAAAATTACGCTTTTTATTGTGGGAGATTACCGCGAATGTATTCCTCATTGCCTATTAGCTGTACCACTCTGCATTGTACTGTCTGAAAGAGTGATGTGGAAAATATGACTAACGCTCATAGTTTATCTTCATGTGTGTGGAATATGGAAGAAATAACGTTGTTTTTTCAAAAAACGACAAGTAAAGTTTAAACGAAGATTTTAAGCAGACTGAACAACCGGATGGATGGATATTGTGGTAGTGGCGCTGTTAGGCAATGTGTAGTAGCAGTAACAGGCAGAATAGACGTTTCGACAAATGTAAACTTCCTCTTCCGTCTTAGGAAATTCCAAAGATGAACAGGTTAGCTATCAGAAGAACGAAATTCACGTTAATGTGGTAATGAAAAATAGAGAATTAAAGGAGGGATTAAGGGAAAACACAAAAGTGTTTAGATTTTATCAGTTAAGTATTAGGAACATAGTTTTAACGCCGTTAGTTAAAATCTTTATATAAAAAATACTCGATGTATCGTAGATGCTCTTGACCGCAATTTGACTCGGTTTGAAATATAGTAAAACATTTATGAATTATGTAGTAATCATTTCTGATTGTTTCAATTCACCCCTGTCTGGGCAATCAATATTAATTACTTGAAAAGACGCTGAGTATATGACTCATTTTCACTTTCTGCCACCACAACCAAAATCAAAGACCTTTGGTGTTGCATGCAACATATTATGCACCCCTGTCTTATTGACCACTTTACTCTCCTTTTTGCATCCACATTGTTTCCTTTATGATCATTCATGATGAACATCAATACAAAAAAAAATATTATTATGCATGCATTTTTTATTGTTATATTTTGCCACACCTGCCTATAAAAAGTCTAGCCTTACTTGCAACAAGACTGCTGTGTGTCGTACACCACCAAAGTACGTGATAGCATAATGCCAAGCCTTTCGTTGACTATACCCTACCTCAATAATATGCGTGTACCATATGAGGAGGAGGAGGATCGTCATACTAACGATGGATGATCGCATGGTGCCCCACCCAATTTTTTTCTTTTTTTATCGACCTTTTTTCCAAATACATAAAAAATGAATGAATGAATGAACGGAATGAATGCATATTTAACGGAACTACATGTAAGTACTTAATCTGCATAAAAATTTCCCTTGGTACACGCTTTTTTGGCTTCTTCCGTGCTTGTCATGTGATTGCATTTTTTTCTTCTTTCTCACCTGACTTGGAAATCCAATAATAGACTCGACCCCTCCACTACCAGCACTATTTCCCGCAAGAGAATTGACGACGACGGCAGAAACGCCGCTCTGTGCAAACGTATGGCTCGCCAGAATGGCAGATGCTGCGGATTGCGAAGGGGAGCCTGCTGTAACGGAAGATAAAAATGAAACGGCACCACCACTGGCGCCAATTCCACCACTTAATAAAGCTTCTGGAGGAGTTAAAAGGTCAGGCACAATTTGATCATCTTCAGCGGAGGAACAGGACGACACTGTATTACCACTACTACTGAAGCAGTCCATAAGAGACACCATGTAACTGCCACTACTGTCCATAATTACTTCTACAAGCTCGTGCCCGCTCATGGCACATCAGAACAGAGACAATTTTTTCACTCAAAAGGGAAAAGGGTAACAAAATAAAAAGAAACAACGTTCACTCTGCCACCATCACAAAAATCCTTGGCCGTCGACGTCGTTGTCGTCCGCCCCCGCAATTACTTTTGCCACTACGTACTAACACCTTTAATCCCTCTAACACAAAAAAATTGTTACCTTCTCTCTTTTTCCCTCTCAATGTGGCCGTCTTCATTTGCACATTTAATTAAACTGTCACTCTACCGCGTTGCCGACGACCATCACTGTTCGTCACGACACACAGTAATCATCTCATTTTTTTCGTTTGCTTTCTTCATTACCAAACTTAATACTTGTGTGTGTGTGTTACATCATTTTTATTTGCTTCAGTTTTCCTCCTTGTGCCTCAAATAATCAAAACGTATAACAACATCGTCATCATATGACCATGCTGTTGTAACACTCTTCGTTACATAGTCATCGCTCTGTCCAGATTGTCACGCAGAAAAAATGGCGATCAGTTCCTAAGATAAGACCCCCAAAGATTCTTATAACTTGGCTGACTGTTGTTGATGATGTTGCTGATATTGATACACACTCGTACCTCTTGTTTTCTTGCCAACTTTGTCAAAGTCAAACATTATTAGAATAACAACAAAACGTCGTATTAGTATGATAACGACAACGAGGATGATGATGATGATGATGAGTCTCTCTGACTGACTGATAAACAAGCCGAGATCATCCCCCTCGCTCCCCCGTATCTTCTTCTCTACTACGTATCTCCTTTCTGTTTTTCCTCTTCTTTTCCGTCTTATTCAGCTGCTCTGATATTGTTCCCTGAGTCGGCATCTCACATTTCTTGTAAGATTGATCCTCTATTGCTGCTGCTGATGATGATGATGACGACGCTGATCATGTTGTCGTGGCTGTGATTTGGGGGTTTGTAATGCAAGCAGACTTGTTTGTTTTGTGGCGATGAGGCTATTATATTGACATGTTATCCACGCTGATGAACTGACGATGATGATGATGAAAAATGTCATATAAAAATGTCCTCTTAAAAATAATATGTCTTTTTTTCGCCACGATGATAATCTCAAAGGCTGATTCAATGAAACGGCAGTATTGCAACTGGAAATTGAGACGATGCGATGGTACAGATGACAAGTTGTTGGCTACGAGGACAACATGGAGGAGAGAGAACGTCCAAAAATATTTTTTCTTTCTTATCATATAATCATCATCCTCATAATCATCCCTGCTTCTGTTGCAACTTCTGCTGCTGCTACTTTTTTTCTGAGAAACGGACGATAATGTGATTTAACTTGAGAGATACTTTCTAAACCCCACACTCCTGCTGTAGTCTTTGACTGACTTTGAATGGGGTTTTTGTATGTTGGACTTAACTTCTCTCTCTCTCTCTGGGGAAATTCTGAGTAACGCGGTTAAGATGATTATAAAAATTATTTATGCAAGATTGTCACTGCCTCTCTGCGCCGCTGGACTACTACTACGTAGTAATAGTTGTAGGAGTAGCAAAAAATATTTTTCAAAACTGTTATAGTTCATTGGTGGTCGTGTCACCCCAGCATCAAACAGCAAAGAGATTGATGAAAAAAATTTGCTGGCAGAATGATCGTCGTCGTCGTCATTTATTAATATAGTCATTACTACACACATCATCCACTTTGTGTGGTAGATTCGTCATCGTCGTCATCAACAGCTTGGTAGTAATAAGCATCATCGTAATAATAATTAAGCTCTTTCACTTTTTACGTCGCATCTCTCTCCTTCTCCTTTTGACTGATTGAACTGAATGACTCAAATAAATAAACTCGTCGTGTGTGTGTGTGTCTTCGTGTGTGCGTTTCTCTCTCTCTCTCTCTCGTCTTCTGTATGTTTATATTTATTTATCCCCAGAAGAAAAAAGGTGAAACGACCTCTGTGCGCCGCTGCTGCTGCTACATGTAAGTATACCGATGTTGATAATAATTTGTATTACAAGCAACTTATATCTTTGACGATGATGATGATGATGTCGCAATAAAAGCTTGTGACTTGTGACAATTTATTATTTAATTAGTTTTTTCTTTCTCTCTCTCTCTCTCTATACTTCTGTCTTGTTCATTCATCAATTAAAAATATCTTTTGCGCAGCAGCCAAATCATTAATAATAATAATTGCAAACCAACAAATGATCCTTGTACGGTAGAAAAATTATCAAAATTAAATTATATGCTTAGTGTGGCTTGCATGAAAAAAAATGTCATATTACGACGACACGATGATATCATGGAATGTTTAAATTTTCTACAATTATCGTTTTTCATCTACGCAGAAAAATATTTAATGTCTTACTAAGTATGTGTATTTAAGCACACCAGTCTAATAATTTTATTAATTATTATTTTCTTAAAAAAGTTAATTTCCAATTTATTTTCACTAAAACAACTAAAACCACTGAAAAACCAAAAAACTTGCGTTTAAAATTAAAACAATCCAACAAAACCCCCAACTGTCTTTTCCAAATGACATTTAAAATTTCCCGCTTTTCTAAAAAAAGAAAACGTGTTTCTCTCAATTTTGCTTGCAAAATCCTTCCGTTTCTTTATTGCTGCGCGCACGCACGCCCGCACACTACCCCGTTGCACTGTTTATCTTTTTTTTCTCTCTCTCTTTCTTTGCTCGCCAACGTTCCTCTTTTCTCTTGTAAACCACGCAGTACTTATTCTTTCCTTCCTTTCCTCTCTCTCTCTCTCTCCTATTCTTCTAATACTTCTTATTATGTAGTTGTTTTTGTGTCGTAGCAGCAAGTTCCAGGAAGACTCCCAGATAACAACTAACTCTTCGGCTGCGCCGAGGCAACGAAAAAATAATCAGTTGTTCTTCTCGTCATCGTCGTAACGTAACTCTTTTTCGAAGCCCTGTTGTGTGAGCCGTGCCAGTGCTACCACCACCACCGCCATTCACTACGTTTTTTTCGTATGAGTGTGAGTGTATATGTATGTATGTGTACATCTTTTTCATGACTGACTCAAAATTCATTCTTATCGCCATCATCATCGTGAGTGTAAATGTATGTATGTGTACATCTTTTTCATGACTGACTCAAAATTCATTCTTATCGCCATCATCATCGTCATCTTCTTCAACAAACCAACTACCACTACCAAACCATCTCTTCTTCTTTACTTTTTTTTCTCTCTCCTTCTTTTCGATGAGGATTGACCACCACCACCTCATCATGCCATACCACCACCACCACTTTGCATAATATTCTTTATACCCAACAACAGCCCATATGTATGACGGCGATGTTATTGATGATGATGATGATCATGATGCATTCATATATATACATACATAAACACACACTCAACTCGTTCACAAAAAAAAATCTTCAAAACCTGGCCACTACTATCAAACTACTCTACTATTATATTCCCCGTACGTCCATATTATGTACCACCATTATAAAAGATTGTCTTCATTATTATCACTTCTTTTCGTCTTTTTCTTCTTCTTCATGCTTCATCGAGTAGTCAAGTATGTATGTATGTACGTACACACACAAACACATACAGTAAGCTTACTTGTGTATGCAATATTTATTATAATAAAAACAAGTATGCCTTCTATTCAATTTTTTCTGCTTGCATCGCATCATCATCATCATCGTTGTCGTTGCGCGTTGTATTATCATAAGTACGTTTAGTAGATTGAGAAGATACCTATAAAAACGTGCATAATACAACGTACTTTTGCTGCTGCTGTAGATATGCCGAGAGTGCCCACAAGCCAAGAAAACACAGGACAACACAAGATATCTTTCTTCTTTTTCTCTTTATCAATCTATAAGAATGTATCGGTATGTTAAGCCAGGCCATCCACCACCACCACCACCGCGCCGCAGTAAGAAAAACAACAACAAGTTGCATGTTGTTGTGTGTGTGTGTGTGTGTGTGTACGCGATATTGGAACCACAGACGACGAACAACAAGAAGAAAATTTTTAGTGAATGAAAAGTGCTGGTTTTAAGTGCATTCATAAAAGAAGAAGAAGAAGAAGAAAAAGAGTTGAGTGTGTGCGAGGAATAGGTAGTAAAAAGCTGCTGCTGTTTTTTTTGTTGGAGAAGGAGGAGGAGGACAACGATATACCTCTCGCGGTGATATAGCTTTATGGCAGGGTAGTATAATAATGGAGTGGACAGGGACACCAGCAACAGTGTTGCAGCAGCAGCAAGTATGTATAAAAAGAGAAGAGAGAAAAAAATTGAAAGATTTTTTTTTTGCTGGGCTTCTTTTATTATTATTACTATTCCTCTTGGTTTTCTTCAATGAATGGTTTTACTTTTTTGCTGGAGAGCATACAGCAGCGAGTTAAGAGGAGATGATGATATAACGCAGTATAAAAACGACTCTCTGGAGAAAACTTGTTTTGAGTCCAGAGAGAGAGAGAGAAACTTTTTATATTGCTATTATTATTATAATGTGGATGACGACGACGAACAAGACGATGATAATACCTAATAATAAGTATACATAATCCAGAAGAGAATTTAATAGGTAGAGAGAGAGAGAGATACTTGCATACGTAAAATATGATAATGAGGGTGGCAGCAGGGATGATGATGATAATAATAATGCACTGCAAATTTTTGTATTATCATACCAGCATTTTTCTCTGGACATTTACTCACGTATACACTTGAGAGAAAAAAGAAGAGGAAAAAAATATGCCTCTAAACAATACCTAGTTACTCCTCTTTTTCTTCAACTGTCCATTGTTGTCAAAAATTATGGCAAATAATAATATTATTTGGGAATAATAATAATAAGTTGGTAGAACACACAATCATCATAATAATATTATTATGCAGAGACAAGCTACCAAGCCGCGCACTCCTTACTTCTCTAAATTGCTTCTTTTTTGTACAAAAAAAACTCTACTTCACCACTTGCCATACAAAACTACACAAATAAAAAAATTAAAGGGTAAATTAGGGAGTGAAAATGGTAATAAGAGAGTTGTGTCCAAAGAAAACTTACGTCCACTTACGAATCCGGAAAAATTGGGAAGAAAAGAAGCATTTATACCTATTTTTCTGCTTTATCTAATCCTTTTACACTTACAAAAAATGTAAACTCGTCCACGCAACAAGGTGGTGGTAGCATTTTTAGGGGTAGTTTTTAAGTAAAAAAAACGCACCCCGTTTAGCAACAGCAGTAGAGAGAGAACCACCAGACATCACGATTGGGGTTATCGGTCACATTGATGATGGCATAGACATAGACACACACACACACTGTACGTTACATTGTATAAAGCACATTGTTACAAAAAATGTGTTATCATTGTCACTATCAGCAGCAGCAGCAGCAGCTTCACTACTACAACAACTGCCACTTTTTTCCTCTTCTTCTTCTGGCACACCATTCACACTTGAGTGATATTATTTTTCCCTTAACAAAAAAACCGTGTAGGAAGGAACAAACCAGGTTTTACACTTATTTTTACACTAGCATTTTCCCAATCATCATATCATCATTTCATGTTCGTAGCACAAGTCTACGGGGTAAACGAAATCCGGTGTTGGATTTTTTTATATACTTTTTAGTAAAAAGAGGGTTCATGTTTTTCTAATTGTTTAAAAGATTCTCTTGCTTTTTTCCTCGTTTTTGTCTGGTAAAGGCAGGATTTTTAACTGTTGATGATGATGATGATGATGTGTTTACGTTTTTATGAATGAAACGAAGAATCAAGTCACAGTTTTTTTGTTCCCTTTTTGCTTTTCCATCTTGTAAATCCATTCAACCCTTCTACTATCAGCAGTAGCAGGAGCAGCAGGAATTACCGAAGGATTTTTTTACGAGGGAGTTAATTCAGTGTTCATGTCTTCTCGAGAGAGAAAAGCCTGATGGACAGAACACGGCGTTGTAGTATTATCCTCAACGACGAGACGGTGGACAACAAGAGAATGGAGATAAGAGCTCATATATTCCTTTTATTATTTTATGTTTCTCCTCCGAGCGAAACAAGAAACAAAAGATTTCATTGAAGAAAAAGTAGGAGAAAAAATATAAATACATAAACATGATTTTTATGGGCGACAAATACAATGCTGTTTAGTAGTGGACATATATAGTCCGTAGTAGTAATCCCTTTGCGTTCAGTGTAATATTCGGGGAGAAAAGAAGATATCTCTGGAGAGGGCATTTACAGCAAAACAGTAAAACTCCACGACATATATTTGTGTTTAGAGAGAAAAATAATTTCACAATTTCTTTTCAGAAGACAATGTTAAAAGGATGATATTTATAATGTCAAATAGTGTGGCTACTTTACTAGAAGATAATCTTGAGTGCCATCCTATTATATTTTTTTTTCTCGGGAGAGGACACCAAGCAACTTGGTGACCAGAGAGAGAGAGAGAGGGGGGAGCGAGGAGGAATCTTAGCCCAGGGAACAGATAGAGACAACAGAGGAGACCCCATAAGAATTTTTTTGTGAATGAAACCATCAACCCTCTTCTGAACACTGTACACTTAAACACTGTCACAAAAAACACACACACTCTCTTTCTCTCTCTTTAACACGAGACAAATGACACCAAAATATTTTTGCCTAGAGGCAGAAAAAAAACAAGGTAGAAGAGGAATGGTCAGATGGAGAAAAAAAAAACTATTTTAGAGAAAGAGGCTACACCACCAGAAATGAAAAATTATGTGGACTTTGGAAGGATTGTGACATTTTCATACTGGCTTATTCCTGGTGACGTTGTCACAGTCGTTTTTGTGAATGAGTGCAATGCAGAGAGAGAGAGAGATGAGACAAAATTGGTCAGTATCATCATCACCAGAGCAGTTTATTATAAGTAGCGTGGTTAAACATCTAAGTAGAGAGGAGTAGGTACTCATTTTCTTTTTTTTATAATTTATCTTAAATTGGGGCTGTTCATCAGCCACGTTTTCACTATAAAACCAGTAAAAAAACTAGTACACCACCTATCTTGATCCTTTAACCGTTAAAAACAATATCTTTTAAATAAACCCCACCCACTGGGATCTTGGTTACTTGCCAGATGAATGCTCCCTGAACAGAAGACAGTAAAAAATATGCGTCTCAAAAAGAAAAGTGTTGAAGCCGTAATGTTAGACAAGTAGACTTGTTTTCATTTTGTCGTTTGTCTTCTTGTTAACCCTTTTGCTCTCCTGTGCTGCTTCTGCTGTGATGCTGGTCAAGTAAGTAAAATGCGTAGTTAAAGAGGGAGACAGCCAGAACGAGAGAGAGAGGATGATACCCTGACAGTTTTGCTTTGTATTGATAACATTTCAACTGCGCGGCTGTTGCTGTTGCTGCTGCTGATGATCATGTTGATATCTCACAACTTTTTTTTCTTGATACTTTTTTAATCCTCTTCTTCTCTTGATCAGATCCCACAGTGCAGTCGGCTTAGTGTAGTGTGTGATACAACCAGAAAGGGCAGCAGAGCACCACCAGCAGAATGGCTTCAAAAGAAGAAAAATATTATAATAAAGTGTTTCAGTTACTTCATCTTTCATTTATGTTGATTCTGCGTCAAGTCTGTTTTCTACTTCCTACACCACCACCACCACTACTTCTCTTGCACACAGACACCAATACACACATTTTTCCGTAATAATATTATAATCCACCACGCCATCACACACTACTCACACAAAACACACACGAGGAGTTTGAGTAAAACGTGAAACCACCAAAAGTGTTTTGTCAAGTAAACCGTCAAATCAACTTTTTTTGTGAATGAACCAGACCAACAAAACGCCACCACGGCAAACCTCCACGATATCCCTACTTACTATTGACGACCACGATGAGGATGATGTTGACGAGCTGTAGAGTTGGTTGTACAGTAATCCTGGCGTTTTTGTGAATGAAATATGCGGTGGTGGTAGTAGTAGTAGTAGTCATCGTAGTAGTAGTAGACATGCAGATTAGGAGGACGATGATGATGATCAAGTTGCGAATGATTATAATCAACAACGCCACAACAGCAAAAAAACGATACAGATCACCGCATTCTTTCTTCTTTCATTCTGTTTTCATCTTTTTTTTCTCGTTTCCCGTCGTATTCTTAATAATGATGATGATGACGATATTGCTATTAACTTCTAATATGGTCAACTAAATTGAGGTATTTTTTTCTACCGTCAAAAGTACCTATTTCACTACCGCCTGTAGGTATGTACCGCTAAAACAGCTACCGCCACCACCACCAACGCTACAATTTTTTTTTTTCGCTCTCGTAAGATTTACAATGAACAGCGACGATGCTCTCATCATCAAACTCATTTTACCTGTCTGCAAGATTAAAAGTGACCAGACCAGGTGTACATGAGGCATACAAGAAGAGGAATATTATTTCCTTTGTATAATTTTGCAGAGAGAGAGAGAGAGAAAAGGGAAAAATGCACTGCAACAGCGCGTGATTATTTTGTTTGAATTGAAAATAAAAATGAAAAGTTTACTTTTTTCGTTTACTTTTGACTCGTTACACACCACACCACTACGGTAATATCGCCGCCGACTGACTGACCGATATCAGGATCATCAAGCACGTCACCCATTTTGGTACACACAAAACATATTATTATTATGTTTATCCATACAACAACAAGAGCAGATAAGATGATGATGACGAAAAAAAAAATGCAAACACAAAATAAAGTAAAGTAAGTCGTAACCTATTATGTAGGAAAAAGGTGTAGGTATATATGCATGTGTGTAGCAAGTCACGTAAAAAAAATTCGGCAGCAGCAGCAACATTAGCAGAGATCAAGAGAAAAAACCAGACGTGAAATATATTAGAGCAGAAGTGGCAACAGCAGCAAAAGAAAGACAAGACCGATTGTGATGATGATGATGATGATAATATAATAATTTTTGAAAAAGCCGTACTACTACGCATTTAAGAAATCTACCGATAGGATGATCGCATGCCTATATATATGATTATCGTTATTGACATGCATATCATCTAATTCATGATATCATCGTCGTCGACATGATGATGATGATGATAATAATAATTGTAGTAGGATCGGGGTATCATATAATAAAAAATGGTATAATAATATTAAATGTAATGTAAATGTAATGCAGGAATGGATGGAAAATGGTAAGACGTGGAGTAAGTAGTCGCGGCGGCAATTGAGGTGACCGATTCGATTCTCAAGACGGCGTGGTCAATAAGATAGAGATAGAGAAGGTAATAATATTAGTAATAAGTAGTACTGGGTAACTTTGTGGATCAGCAGAGCAGTGCATCATAAAAAGACAATGCCACCATCATCATCGTCATCATCATCATCACTGCCATCACCACCAGCAGACCAGGCCAAAACGCCAGACCAACTGGCTTATCCTTAAGCCATTATTATGATTATGAGGATGGATGATGTGTGTATTATTGCAGGACGACGCTGAGGTTCAAATGGCAATATGAAATGCAGAAAATAATGTTGTGTGTGTGAGAGAGAGAGGGAGGGAGACAGGCTCAAGAAGAGATATGTTACACTTTTTTGTGAGGGCAGGCATCTTGGTTGTGAGCGCAATGTCCATATGTTGCAAATAAATTACTTATATATAATAATGCTACTAAAATTTTGGTATTATGCTAGTTGTTGGTGTGCTTGTTGTAACATTAAAATTTACTTAACATGTGCTGGACATTAAAAACTCGATAAAGTAATTGACGTTTCTGATAACAAATAAATGTTTTCTTTTTGAAAACAACGTTAGTCATGTAAGGTCTTATTGAAGGTGTATATATACGTATATTTTATTGACCAACACTAAAAATCACAAATATTAGATGGCAGATAGGGCTAAACGCCGTTAATTGAAATTACTTAAATTTAAAAAATCTAATAGAGGATAGATTACAGATGACGATAAAAAAATACCAACACGGGTTCTACAGAGACTATACACTGGGAATACAGAATTGCAATTTAACCCATACAATATTTTCAAAAAACTTGGTAGTCATCATCGGTTCATTCATTTGATGAGTGTCTTCTGCATACCTTTTCCTACCTCTATATATTCTTACCAAAACCAACAAAACATTTCAAACCAAAAGAAAGATTGTTTAAATTGCTTCTCCGAATCCCGGCATTGGGTCATAAACCGTCTTTCATCAAGATGACGATGACTAAGAACCTATAGGAACTGCCAAGTTACCAGAAGAAGGGAAACAAAGGATAAAGCAGTTGTGGTAATAATAATAATGATTCTAGATAAGTACCGAAAACAGGTATAAAACTACACACCGTTTTTGCGTATAGGTTTAAAACGACTAAATGTAGTTTTGTATGTCAAACAATTATATGGAGAGAACGTGATAATAGCCCTGTTCCCTTTATTAAATAAGTAGCCTTAATATGTTTACTATTTAAAGTGTTTTTGTCAGAACTGAAGTTTTTCAAAAAAACAACACACAACAATGACCAGCCAATTGTTGAACACTTTACGGGGCGAAACGAGACGATTAGGTTGTTTTACTCCGAAAACAACAAAAAATGTGCTCAGTAAGCCATTATATCATTTTATTATCATATCCTGTCTTAATGCATCATTTTGGGAAAATTCATAACACTACTTTTTTTCTTGCCTCCTTATTCTGCCGGGCATATAATAATATACAGAATCGCTTTCCTTTAGCAGCGTTTTTTCTCCTTTTGCTTAATAAATCACGCAAATACGCACGACGCACACAACTCAACAAGTTGAAAGAGTCAACTCCTCAGAGTCACGACTCCGACCTGCAACACAAACTGTACAAAACTTTGTTACTAAAGTTGTGTGTGTGAGAGAGAGTCCGAAGCAGGTGAAGGAGATGAAGAGGGAAAAAAGTCATGTCCTATTAGGGCTTAGTGGTTGTAGCGTTTTAATACTTAAACCTGTAGTGGAGTAATAAATACTACACGTAAAACAGTTACACGCGAGAGAAAAGTATTTTTTTACCAATATGCCTAATCGCAATAAAATATCGTTATTATTATTAGTTGTCGTCTTTTTTACAACCACGCACAAGCTACTAGACTACTACTACTACATACATGGCTACTTATACGACGCTGATGATGCGACCGATTCCGATGATAACGGCGATTATAAAATACGCCAAGATGATGAAGAAGAAGCAGAGTAAATAGTAAATAGACATTAAAAAAGTTTAACTCGTTGAAGAGTTTTTTTTTCTTCTTCTTTCTTTCATCTCTCTGTTGACTGTTTGACTTGTGCTGGGTAATAAAACGTTTAGAAGGAAAATTTAATGTCCATTCGGCGATACAGTCGTGGATGGCGTACGAATAATGTGCTTAAGTGTACTTTGTGTGTGTGTGTGTGTGTGCATTGCAATGTGCATTAACCCCATCATCTTCACGATTACTATTATAAAATGATGATGAAGATGACGATGATGAGTTTTATCTTGAGCTTGTGCTCCGGCTACCATAGTTGTCTTCGTCATCTCAGTATCATAGCCGTCGTCGCCAACATACTCGAGGCTGTGTAGCTGTTGCTGTTATACTACTACTGCTGCTCTTTTTTTACCCATTTAAAATGTTAGGTATGTACACCTAAAAAGTAATAATTTTAAAACAACCAAAATCGGTATGAAATCGCGCATGATGCATAATATATAAAGGTGATGATGATGATATTGCTGAAGATTTTTTTGAAGTAATCAGCCATCATCATCATTCTCATTATCGTGATGATATTTCCTCTGCTGCTGTTGCTGCTGCTTGTATGCTGGCTGATGTACTGCCATCTTCATTTGGTCATTCATCGTGTCGTGTCGTGTTCGTCGATTATTTATGGGCAAAGTCAACAAATTAATAATAATAAACACAAAAGACAGGCTGCGAGTGAGTGACTAGGTAAAGTACGCCACACCACACACATACGTATTGATTATTTAGTAAGGAAGAGGGAGAAAAGTGGATATGAATTATTGTCGATGTTGTTTGAGTGTGGTATTAGGAACTGGGTAAACAGCGTGTCAATAGGGAACGTTTAGTGGCGAGTTTTAGTTTTAAAGGGAAATGATTTAATCATTTTGTAGGATATACATACACACGCAGAGTACAGAACAAGGAGTTTTGTTGGGGAAATGAGGGATGTGGATGGTAATGATATTTGTGGTTAAATAATTACTTATTATGACGGCATCTGCCTTTTCAGTGAAGACCAGGACAAAGGTGGAAATATTTTAGGGATCAAAATTAATTAAAATTTTAAATACTTGAGAATGTAATAAATAATTATGATGGAGCACGGAAACAAAATTATTAAAAGAAATATAAAATATCACCGCAACCAACATAGATTTATAGCGTAAAATGTTTAGCCAGTTACGAGCAGGAGTTTTAAAGAGAGAAATTATTTCTGAAGTTTTCGTTTGTTTTTCAAACATTTTGCCTGTAAAAAAGCGAAATTTTGTAATCATCAAAACATGTTAAATTTACCAGTCGATTTTATTATTTTTTTAAATTGATTAATTTCGCAATTCATTAGATCCCATTCCAATTTGCTTAATTTATTTTGTAGATTCTAGCTAAGACAGTTGATATTTTGTTACCCGGCTATTTTTTTCACTAAACTTACGATTTCTGGTTTCAACTTTCCCAATCAATTATTTTAACATTGCAAACATTTTCATTTAGATTATTTAGTTACATCCTGTGACTATATAATTTTCCTCCATCTCGTCCGGCTGTCCAGCCGTAGGCACGATAATTCTTGAAGGCAAGGATGAAATTCTGTTTTCGCCAATCGATAGGTGTAGTCAACAGCTCGGATAAGTTCGAAGATGGGCATTTAGGGTCAAACCTTGAGAGTTGTTTCGCTCATAACTTCGAAACGGTAAATCCGTTTGAGATGAAATTTTCGCCAATCGACTAACAGTGACAAGTGTTTATGTAGTGTGTAACATTTATGTCAGCATGACATCTCACGATCAGTGACATCTCCTTGGGGTAGAAACAAGAGACCCGCTTTTATTTCTTTAACTTTTAACATAAGAAGTATGGCTCAGGCTCACAGGTAACTTATATGTACAAACTTGTAACAAAGTCTGGGCCATATTGGTTGATAACTGCGGCTTCCAGTTGAGGTCAAAGGTCAATTCATCGTCATGGCAGCTTGCATACCTATGATACCGGATAGTGTGACTGGCTTTGACGCCAATAAAACGGACGTAACCATTACAGTTTCAAAACTGTTTATAGGTACAAATCCAGCAATATAATTCTGCAACGTAACAAGCGCATCCAACCTGAACGCTGTATTCACCTGGACCCTGTCGCTTTAATGACACCAATATATTATTATGTTGCCACAACCGTACCAGTGGCTAACATCTCAATAGCGAGTAGTGCCACTTTTGAAATCGGTCAATTATTCTCCAATCCCTGCCAATTGCTCATGTTATCTTAACCTTTATCATTTCCCCTATCATTATCATGAATATTTCATTAAAATCCCGTTTCCCAGCGACGAAAAGAGCGAGAAGAAAAGACAAGAGATGCCATTAATGTTATGCAAATTTAAATTCGTTACACCGAGTCATCCTTAATCATCATCATCATCACTGTTGTTTGTAGGTTGTGTAAAGGCGGATTTACATACTATTTCATCTCAACCTTTAATATTATTTTTACAACATTATTACACCGTTTTCGTTATACTTCACGTCTGCCACACTACCTACTCCTTTTTTACGTACCTTCACAAAACAATGTTTCATAATATTTTTTTCACAAAGCATCAATTACCGCCACAAAAATTAATAAATAAAACATATTTTTTTTCATCCTCTTTCAAAAAAAATCAAGTGCACTCTTCCTTTACCCCAATAAATTTTTACACGGGTTATACCTGCTGCCGCGGACCGCCCAACAACAAAAACAAAAATATTCAAAGCAAATACTATCGTGAAATTCCTGTATCCACTTTGACCAACTTGTTGTGACTCTCGTTTCTGTTGTAACTGCTGCTGCTGCTGCTACTTTGTATTTTATTACGAAAACTAACAAAGATCAAGTTCAATAACAATAATTACTCAAGAATGTAAAGTGTAACGTATAACGGGTATGTATACACATTTGTGCGTTTTTCTCCATTTTGTATTACATCGCCGGCAAGAGTGTACCATCGTCGTCGTCTTATTCTTCTTGTCATGCAACGCCAGTTTCAATCTTGAGAAGTGCCTTGCAAGCTGCAAAAGATAAGTAGGTATCACATACTATCATGTCGACTGATTATACCATATTAATTTGCATAATTTTTATGATACCGCTTTTGGCAAACTTTGTTTTTTTTTCTTTCTTCACAATCCCTCCTCCTCCCCTACTTCTCTTCTCGTCCTTCTGTAAAGCGCTTTATCTATTGCAAAAAAAATCTGCAGCCAGAGAGATAATTGAGCTGGTGGGCTAACGGAAGATTCAAAACAAGATGTTAACTTTTTTCCCCTTGTGGATGTGAAAAAATTATATAAAAAATGATCAACATTTTTTTGCGTTGATGTATTATCGCTTTGAAACAAGGTATTAAAAAAGCCCCTGTAATTTGTGTTATAATTATTATACTGTGCCAATTTTATGACGTGTTCTTATCATCTCCTAACTCCCAATCACAAATTTTCCACCTTTCATTGCTCTCTGCGTAATTAACATCCTAATCTCAACCCCTTTCTACAAAATAGAGAGTAGAAAAAAAGTACAACAACGACGCGACGGAACGACGACGACAATGTGCGTGTGTGTACGTGCAAAGTACAAACCTCACACACGTGTAAACTATTTCATACAATTTTTTTGCAACCAGAGAGAATGTTGTGTCATTATTATTTTGCATTTTTATCAGCACATACACATTTTGCACATTTTGTCTGTATTTTTTTGTTAAAAAGAAATAAAAAAGGAATAAAAAATCGGGTTTCCTTTCTATTTTTTATGATCAATTCGAGTGATTTGTACCTTTCATTGCTCTCTGCGTAATTAACATCCTAATCTCAACCCCTTTCTATAAAATAGAGAGGAGAAAAAATACAACAACGACGGGGCGACGACGACAATGTGCGTGTGTACGTGCAAAGTACAAACATCACACACGTGTAAACTATTTCATACAATTTTTTTGCAACCAGATAGAATGTTGTGTCATTATTATTTTGCATTTTTATCAGCACATACACATTTTGCACATTTTGTCTTTTTTTGTTAAAAAGAAATAAAAAAGGAATAAAAAATCGGGTTTCCTTTCTATTTTTTATGATCAATTCGAGTGATTTGTGTATGCAAGCTTGTATCCAGCTCCTTTAGAGACGCGCACATGTTACTTCGGCGTGATCTTTCTCCATTGTTAGTGTCTGTCAGGCAGTCATTTTGTATTCCGGGCTTGTTTTTCGCTAATCTAAAATAACTACAATAACAATAGGAAAGAGAGATAGCGCAACCATTTACTCTACCCCTACAACACAACATCTAGAGTAGATAGTAAATAAGGTTGACTGTGCTTTCTTTTCGTTCTTAAGAATGAAAGGGGGTGAGGGAGAGCTACGACGTAAAAAAAAGTGTCTCTCTCTCTCTCTCATCTCGTTTATTTTTTTCGCTGTCAAATCAACTTGATAAATGCATTAATAGGTAATAATAATAATGGGCAATAACCACAATACATTGTTGTATGCAATATTTTATAGTGTGGTAAGAGCTGATTCTGCTCAATTCGGTTCTTTAAAAAAAGTTTATATGAATACATTAGCCTTTACGAAACGATGTTTCAAGAGTAGCGAAACTGAAAAAAGCGCGAAAACCAATGTATGTATATTTTAAAATAAAAATTATTGTTGTAGCTAATACAGTGTTGTCAGTTTGTTTGACGCCAAATTTAAAGAAATTGGCCGAGTCGCTCAAGAATTCTGGATTTTTAATAATAATATTGAGTCATGTACTTCTAAACTCGATTCGTTGGTAAATTGGCATTCGGTAAATTTACTTACTGCCGAATTAGACCTTGCACGCTACAGATAGATTAATTCTACCTAAACTGGTTATTGAAATTGAAAGTTCACAATTAATTTGGTAAAAACGTTTATATGTATAACGACTTTTACGGATATAATGATACACGCCAACCTGTCCAATATGCAGATCTAATATATAATTCATTCGTAGTTTTAATGGCAAGCTGACATACGACGTCAAAACATTACATATACCACAAATTTAACATATTCGTCACTTTTCCCGCAAGGGCAGACAGACATATAATATATTTTATTATATTTGCTTTCGCTACTGATTAAATGGATGAATGAAATGTGGTATTTGTAATAAAGTACGTAACGTTCCTTCTCCTTCATTCATTCATTCCACCTTGTTCTAACTCTTATCTAAACTGCTTACCTCACTAAAAAAGACAACAGACAAAGAGCTCTTCTTTTCTTCTTCTTCCACTTCTTCAAAAACCCACCATTTTGTCAATATATTCTTGTTTTGGATACATTTCTAAAATTCTTTTATACACTACACATAAGCATAGATACACCTATAGATATTCTTGGATCCAATGCAACTTTTAAAAACGTCTCCACACACCGCCAAGAGAATAATACAAAAAAACCTTCAGCTCACTTTGTAGAGGTATATTGCTTTTTTGTTGTTGTGATAATCTCTTTTTATAATAAAATTAATGTACTTTTTGTACCTGGGTGGCTTTTTTCAGCTTTAACTCTTTTTTACTAACTTTACTACTTTTTGATAAGGGGGTAAATAGTATAAACGTCGGCACACATACTAATAAGCAGTATGCACTCGCATTTATTTTTTTACGGTAAAAATTTATTTTTAAGTGAGGTGCGATGATGATGACGACGAAATGGCCAGAAGCAGAAGCATTTTTCTTCTCTGGTGGTAGTGGCACCACACCAGTGGTGGTGATGGTGGTTACTCTCTCTCTCTCAAGTTAATAATAATAAAGAGGTGATGATGATGATGATGATAAAGGTACTAGAAGAAGGACTAGTGATGATGATGGTGCAAAATGATTTTGTTTCATTTTTTTGGCAAAGCCCATGAAATAAAATGAAGGTAGAAAAAGAAAAGTTATTATCATCGTCATCATCCGTAGCAGCAGCAGCAACGCCAAAGCTAGCCACCCTGGTTTATCATCACATTCATTGTCCATCGTCGTTTTTTCGTCGTTGTTGTCATAATAAGCATCCCATGATGATGATCTCCATCTTGGTAATAATCTCCGACGTTGAACCTCAAGTCAAAAGTCGATTGAATTGAATTATAATAGCAAGAGCACAAACTACAAACACAAAATGACTACAAAATGACTTGAATGAGAGAAAGACCCTGAAAAAAAAACTGAACTCATCGTTTTTCTCGTCTTTGGGATGATTGCTGATGATGGTGACGACCACGATGGTTGTCTAGAGAGAGATGTGTGTGTGGCTTGCTGGCCGGCCAAGTAGTCAAGTATGCTTACATATATGCCTGCCCGGCCTGGGCTCAGCTTCTTCTTGAGGTGCATATTTATTTTCAATTTTTAAAAAATTATGGTCATAAAATTTTATGTACTTGCCGGATCACATTCTCGGTTCTTTGCTGTTTTGCTGGTGTCCTCCTATAAGCGCTGCTGTTGTGGTGCTCATCAACTTGGTTGGTCCACAGCAACGTTAACCTGGTTGGCAGTAGTATACAGCATGAAACGAGAAAAATGTCTCTTCTGCAAAAAAATACTAATTTTTATCAGCAGTTACCTTCTTCCAAGAAGCAATATGGTAGGTAGCTACAAAAAAATGTAAAGCACGCACCAGTTTTGAAGTGACCAATGAAAAGAGCAAATAATTATTATGGATCATCCCGTATTGTAGCTTGTTACACGAAACAAACGAATTACGACAAATCATGGACACCATCGAATTCGACAAGACAGAAATGACGTTTTGAAAAGGTTATATACGGAGGCAATTTTTTCTCTCGAGATTTGTGAGACGTCATAAAGGAAAATGGCTTGTTGCTTTGAAATCATTATACCCAACTAATCTCAAATACAACACAATAACTCCATCTCTCTAGTAAATCAAGGTGGAGGATATTTATAGGGCGCTATATAATAGACGTGCTTGTCATTGCACTCATTTTTGACAGATGGATGAGGTCACTTGATCTCTTATTTTTTTTACCTTCGAAATAAGGTACCTTGATTTATTCCCTCACGAGGACTACAAACGACGCGCGCCACCATACTGAAAAAAACTCGATTGTTTTACTTTATCAATATTTTTCTCTGTTTAACTGCTTGTGTTTGTGTAGCAGTTAGTCTGCCACATGGCTTAAAATTTAAATTTCTTTTTTTTACCGACAAAGCGCTTATTAAATTACATTATTTTTTCGAGAGAAACAGCAATATTTACAAAAAATTTACAGGTATTGACTGTTAGGTGCACACATGATGTATTGTACACACACACACATCTTTTTAAACCCCATTAAAAACTGGTAATTAACCCGACTGTCCAGAATATTAATGAAGATTTTAAAAACTATTATTATTCCTGCTACACGCGTAAAAATTATTTTGTTCCTTTGGGTAAATACGTTTTAAAAATACGACACATCTCATTTGGCGAAAAAACAAGCAACGTCGTAATCATCATCGTCGCCATCACCGTTTTCCTCCCCCTCTCCCCCTCCACATCATTCATCATTATGGTCAACTTTTTTTTATTTCTTGTTGAAAATGATGAGAATTTGATTGAGCGCGTGCTCAAAATAAAGTACCTGTCTGACTGTCTGTCTTTCCGACGTTGAATACAAAACACATCAAACAACAGGACGATGATTGTGATGATGATGACGACGACTACGACACGGGATGACCATGATGATGGTGATGAATAAAAAACCAGCGAAAACAAGAGACAGAGTCGGGCCGAGAAGAGAGAGAGAGAGAGATCAACTTAAAAAATTAATCAAAGTCATCTATTACATTCCTAATGACGGCTGGTAAGTGCTAGCAGTACATATGATCATGAGACGATGATGATGATGGCGATCATCATTGTAATCAACATCTTCTTGACTTGTGGCCGTTTTACCCGTTTCAGAGTGAGGGCATAAGCGCCTCTTTAAAAAAAACTTTTTTTATTACATTTGCGCGTTAAACGTTTAATAGAGTCGCTGCTGCTGATTGTAAAGTGTTTAAAAAAACAGAGCCATTTGTATGCATGCCTAGTTTACACATTAAAAATATTTTGCATTTTATTACTATTTTCCCTCTTTGATAGTTTCCCTGTCTTCAGTCTTGTAGTAATCCTACTTTTTCGTGAAAATTGGAAAAATATAAAAAAAAACACAGCCGCAAGAACAACAACACGAGCATGTGGTATCCCGCAGACGTTGTCGGTGATCTCTCTCTCTCTCTTTCTGGTTCTTTTGCTAATAAAGTCAACTGTCATGTTTTCCTTTTGTTTTTCCAAGAAGAAAAGGTAGAAAGGTAATCTTTCTCTATCTCTTGCTCTATCAGAAGAGGGAATGAATTGAATTGAAAATTTGTTGCGTTCGCCTCAAAAAGTCTTTGAGAGTTCTGAACCTGTCTGAGTTGATGGGGATGACGAGTATGACGATCATGATGATGATGATGATTCAAGTGATGTGGGTAAAAAGGTTTACATTTTTCTGCAATCTTAACTATTATTGCCTTCACTTGTACTAATAATATGTAATCATGTTTTTGTCAATAAGGGATAAGCAGGACAGGACACGGCGCGCGGGGAATAAAAAGAAATTTTTGGAAAACAAAAAACTCCACACCAATTTATAGGTGCATTGCATTACTCTCAAAAACACGTTGAACGCAATTTTATTGCACTTTACTCAATGGATAACTAAATTCATCGTAAATTTATGTTTTGCCATTTGGAACACGCATATCTTCCCATTAACTAGTTTTACTGTATTTGAAAAAATGATTCTACGGCATCGTAGTCCACAATTTTAAGTTTCCACAAATAATTTTGGATTCCTTTTCCCATATCTGCCCAAACTTTCCCAAACTCTCATTTCGTACATTTTTTTCTCTCTCTCTCGTACACTTCACCTTGTCTCCCGCAAATTACATTATAAACTTTACCAAAGCGCCGTATTATTATGTCTGATTATTATTTTTTTTTAAAAAAAAAGAACAACATCAAGCGCCACAACCACCATCACATTATACACTGTATTATTATGCAAATTTCCCCGACCAATTAGCATTTTCACTCTTTTAATCATCCGTCATTCGTTAATAATAATAATGCTAATTTACTAAATGTTCTACAGCTAAGGTGATAGTATTACCAGCAGTATGCCCACAAGTGAATACTGAAGACCCGCTTTTTTCCATTTTCCTAACCTAGAACTCTTCATCCTCCACTTAACTTGACCGAATGAACGACGAGTACAGAGGTCTGTTTTTTAACAGAGGAGAGCACACATTAATACCTGTCTTTTCTCTCAGTGTTCTGCTTCATCATTCATCCTCCTCCTGAAGACCATAATGATGACGACGACGATGGTGAGGATGATGGCCAATTTTAATAAGGCAAAATAGCAAATGATTGTGAGCCCATTTAAAAGTTACCTTTTGCAGTTCATTTAACAATGCCACATGCAACAACCTCGTTGATTGTATACTTGGTTCTCTGTTGTGGTTGATGTTATTACACTTGGCAAGTACTCACATTAGTTCTCTTTGACAGAACACAATTTTTTTTATTCATTTCAATTCATTATAATGTATCTCTCTCTCCGTTTCATCGTTTATTATTTATTTAAATGTATGCAATTGCATAGATCTTTTTTATTATCATAATATATAATAGCAATAATGATATGGTATAATGATAGGAGTACCCAAAAGTGGCGTGGGCGGTCGGTTGGTTTGCTCTCTCTCTATCTCTTTCCTCTCGCTCAGAAGGTACATGCGTAGCTACTTCTCTGTAAGCTCATCTTTTTTTGCTTAAAGAGCTCATCTGTTTCTCTAGTTTAGCTCTCACATGCTCGTACTTCATGTCTCCCTTTACCATCATCACTCATATCACCTCTCTCTCTCTTCTTTCGCACCTACAAAGCAACTACTCATTCATAAAAACGTAAAAAGGAAGAGAGATACCAAAAGGAAAAGAAAACTTTTTGTTAAAAGAGAAGTTGTCACACTCCCACCGTCCATTTTCACTGGACGGACACCATCCCAAATGGAGAGCGTAGGGCATCAAGAACACTAATGTAAGTGGAATTACCACCATTTTGGACAAAATTGGTTATTTCCACCCTGGCAAAAATGAGTACTGCTTACCCTCGGTACCCATCACATATACCCATGATGCGTCTGTAAAACATGTTTCTCTGATTTCGTCATTCGTTCGTTGTCTTTTTCAGAGAGCCACGCATAGCAACGCGAAAAAGACACCTGTGAACACCTGCATCTCTCTCTCTCTCTCTCTCTCTTTCTTTGTGCAAAAAACTACAACAACAAACAGCCATGCCAGCGCAGCAACTTCTCTTCTCTCTCGTCTCTGCCAAAAAGTCAACTTTTCTGGGTCCATTCATGTTTTCCGCAGACATACACACACACACACTTACTATTACCCAACCATTATTATTATTGTTATTATTATTATCCTGAACATTATTTTGAACTTTATACACTCATAATTTTATTTCAAGGGAAAAATAATAAGGTACACGCATATACAATATTCGCATTACTAACACTACATGCTTAAGCTTTCAACTGGGCAAAAGTTTTTAAAAAATCTGTTTTTCTGCTGGTCTTCTTTTTCTCTCTTGCGGCCTGTCGGTCGGTCGGTCAGTCAGCATTTCTCAACCGAAGAAGAAGGGAAAAAAATCAAGTTTTAATGTTGCTCATTGTAAAGCTATTACAATTACGAGAAAATGACCACATCTTACAATATAATAATCAAAAAGGCACACTCAGACAGACACACACAAACATCTCTACACACACACAACAGGGAAAAATAATGTTTTTAATTTTTTCGGCTGAGTAATAGGTTGTTACTACAAGGAGGATTTTTTAGGTACACAAGATGTAAAAAAAACTTTCTGCGTGTTTCTTCCACTGTTTTTAAAAAATTCAATTCAAAAACATCACTTTGTGTTCTGGCACGCAGACACAGAGGTACATGCCGTCTTTTTGATGTGTGTTGCCGTTTGTCCCCTTTTGTTGAGTCTGTATTGCTGATTTTGTAGAAGGAGAAAAGAAAAAAATAAGAAATAAAAATTAGCAGAAATTATAGTACATCCACCTCCTCCGCCTTCACTGTACACAACAGCAAAGCAACAGCAGCAATTAGCATTTTTGCTTTTTGAAAAATAAAATGTAAAAGAGAAATTATTCATGCCTTCTTGTTTTCATGTGTAATTTACAAATTCGAAGAATTGCCGCGTTTTGAAAATATGCAAACAAAAATTAATGGCACACACGGCACACATGAGTCAAGCGAGCAGCAGAAGAACATGAAGAGAGGGTGGTTGTGAGGATGATAATGGTGATGATGATGGCGATGACGATGATAATGGGGGATGATATCACCTTATCAAGTGGCCGTGTTACCTGAATTAATCATCAAGTCAAAAGTGGATACCTCGTCGAGAAAAGAAAAATGGATAAGGCGGTGGTGCTGCTAGATAGATGGGGACATTATTCTTGTTGAAAAAAGTAGGAGAAAAGAATCAATGGGGATAATTAATGGATTGCAAATTGTGTGACGTGTACAAATCGGTATGGGTCGGTCGTTAATTGCGGTTGGGTGGTGTGGTTGGCGCTGCACACCGCAAGATAGCATTTTTACAGAGGTTGAGTCTGAAAAGGGAAAGATAAAATAATAAATTAAATGCTAACGAATAAATTAAGTGATTGAGTTTTTTTTAATTCTTCAAAGTATCAGTGGATTAAATCATAAATAAGAGATATGCTTCCAGAAGTAAAATATACGCGCTAAGCTCTACTTGATCGATTGATAAAAAAAAGCAGGAAGGTAGAATGGAAACTTGAACGTAAACATTTAAAACTTGTATAAGTTTCACGCCAAATGTTTTTATTTTTCATTTATAAATGGCCGATATAATATAGATATATAATATTGTCTTTGAGGAGTTCGTAAGTTATGTATGATTGTACCTCTTTGAGGAAGACGAACACCACTACCACCACCAATCTCTCTTGGTGCGGTGGCGAAGACGACGACCGACTGTGTGGCATCACTTTTATTTATATAAATTGTTGAATAATGATGTGTAAATAAACCTCTAAATACTCTTCTTGTCTGAATAAATAACAATTTGATTCCTGCACAATACTGAAAAAAACGACCGTTTTGTGTATTTTACGCCTCATTTAATAAAAAACGATCCCCCAGTCCTTTTCTTTTATTCTTTCATTTCTTCGTCTGAAAAGATTCATGATGTCTCCTGTATAAATGTGTAATGATGATAATGAGAATGATAAGAAGTGTAAATTAATGCAAAAATGCAAAATAGCTTTACAAACAGAAGAAAAAGTAGAAAAGAGAAAAAAACTGAGAAGAAATGGGTATTGCTCGATTACACAGTGTAGTATACAGTCTATACAGTCTAGTCAGGCATACACTGATTTCATCTTGAAATCTGCTTTAAACGCGACATTAATAATTTTTCAAAATCTCAAGCCAAAGAGGTAATCACAGGTACACACACCACAAGTCAACAAGACAAAAGAAAATTTTAGCTTGCCATTGTGACATTGGCCATGGTGGTGGCGGTGGGGGTGGGAGTATTCTCTCCCATGGAGTTTTTTTGTAAAACGAAGAATAAATACATACATAAACAAAATAAATAAAAGTTGACATCGCAAAAAAATTACCTGCGTCAAAAGCACCACGTGTGCAAGAACATTACATTATGTCGCTTTAAAAAAACGAACAAAAAAATGTGTTTCTGATTCCGAATGAGAGACTAGAAGAGCATTTTTTATAGTTTCGTTCCCCTCTTGGCTTTTAATGTCTTTTTGTTGTGCTAAATGGGCTTTCTTGTTGGGGTTGGCGTGGTGTGTGACGTTGTGTTGTTGGCAATTTATTTTGCCTTTTAATTTATTAGATTTTTATTCATTTAGGAAGGGGGCAGAGATAAGGAAAAATGTAAGGTGGAGAAATGAACAGAAACAATGTTACTCTGCGAAATAAAGTAGAAAATTGTAGAGAGATTGGTGATGATGAGTAATCGTAGTAAATAAACTGCTACGCACAATAAATGTGTAAAAACTGTTACCAGAAAATATGTACAACCTCTGAAGTCATAGGTATTTTAGTCATTTGTATCACGCGCGTGATTGCACTAAAACGTACTACCGTTACACATCCTGGGACCTTAAGTTTTATGGAAAGTTTAACTTCGAGAGATTATACCCACGTTGCAAAACTACACAAATAAAGTCAACAGTAATGAAAAGGAAACGATTTTTAATCTAATTCTATTTAAAATTATTTCATTATTTCGAAAAATACCGTGTTTTCCAAAGCTAGGCATTACAATTTTTTAAAAATTTAATACATAATCCTTCGTTGTTCCAATACAAAATTATCTAGGAAGTTATATAGAACGATATTGATTAACGTAAGCTTAATCTAACCACCAATACGCATGAAATATCTGACTGATTATGATACAATAATTAACAAAAAATATAGTACCAAATGGCGTTTAAATTATTTAATAGTTCAACTCCAATCATCACTATTATCATCTCGGTATTTACCCTCGTGTAAAACTTCCACCACCAGTAAAATAACGAGATGAGGGTAACACTCAGATATGTAAGTTCTGTAAGTACTGTCGTCGATACTGTACAATTGAACATACAAGTGTAAATGCATGCGACCTGGTGACCCTCATATATCCGGTCAGAAGTAACATCTGGGGTTGAAATTCAATACCAAGAGAGATGTTGACCTAAGGTACCCGTGTACCAAATTTGGTTAGACTATGTCAAGTAGAACAAAATTTATAGTGTTTACAGACCGACAGACAGACAGACATGATTCCAATCTCAGTAAGTCCCTAGCTACGCTTACGGAACTTAATAAACATAATGTTTCCTTCTCAAAATTTAGTCTAAATCGCCAAAAATGACATTTGCACTTTTAAATGGAAGTATACGTAAGAATCAATTAGCAACTACCTTGACAGCTTGCTCATGTTTTCTTTCACCTTGTACGCAAAGTTTTTAAACTTTCTTGTTTTTTTGGTACCATAAACTCACCTAAAAGGGTTCTCTCTCACCGGTAATAAAACTGCAAAGTAATGACAAATTCACAGGTCTTTCACAGATTTAAATATTAGGTTTGCCTTAAACCCCTAGTATTACAGCCACAACTGCTGCAAAGTTTACACATACCTACATAAGTAAAGAAAAAGGTTATTATTTAAACGAGACAACTTGATGAAATCACATCCCATTAGAACAGCTATCCTCATTATCACAAACAATTTTAAAGGTAAATTTAACAATTTATTTAAATCTGCTTTAAAACTAAACCCTAACCTAATGTTGTACTTTTATTTTTTGCTTCAGGACACAGTTCACGCGAGTACACCCCAAAACTCTCCTCTCTAACAAGACATGTATTACTTTAAAAAGGGTCAATCTCTCATTTTTTTTCTCCCCCTCTCGCATCCCAAAAGCAATACAAAATAAATAATTTTAAGCAATAATAATTTTAATGTTTAATTTCTATAACTCATGTCAAGTGTCCTGTCATGCCAGCAACTTATATACGTACTACTATACCTTATACCCATACGCTCCCGCTACCTACTTACCGCACAAGCTATATCGCTATATCATCTCCACAAAATAAATACTTAAATGAAACCTTTTTATCCCAAAAAAAATAAAAATGATTACTGCGTTGTTTATGTTTGTCCGACTGTGTGTGTGTGCGATACACCATGATATACACTATGCCTTTAAGAACACCAGGCACACTAATAAATTTAGAATTTTCATCATCATCCTCCTCAATTGTTGAATGAAAAGAAAATGCTAAAAGGTGTAGGTGGTAACGTAAATCCTCATCTCGCATCATTATCATCAACTACTCAGCATCAGCAGCAGCAGCAGCCAAACAGCACCAACAATAATATTATTGAAAATGACCTCATATACAATGTATTTATGACTACAACTCCACCATCATCACCGACGGACCGAGCGCCGCCACCAACAAAAAAAGTTTGACCATGAGGAGCTCTTTCTGTGACCATACTGACCAGTTCTGGGGTGACCACGGCTCAGTAGATAATAGACTCATAATATATAAATATCCTATCAAGCCAGAAGACGCGCTTAGAGAGAAGACACACACGAAAAAAAATATCCATAATAATATGAAGTAAATGAATGAGTGATGATACTACCTTTTTTCATTTTTGCATTTTGCATCATCATCATCGTCGTCGTCGTCGTCATCCTGATCGTGTAAACAAGCAACAAGAAATATGATCGGGGATGCCTATTTAGCCTTTTTTAAATATGGTCTCGTGACACGAACGAAACAAAAGAAAAATCTGAAGTTTTTTTTAAAAAAAAAGTTGAATTATATGTGCTTTATTACTGCTGCACACACGGTGGTGGTGGTGGTTTTTCTTCAGCGCTTGTGGCTCTCTAGCTGTTCAAGTCTTTTTGGTCTATTGTTGCTGTTAATTTTCAGTGTGTTTTATTAGCATAGATATCAATTCATTTAAAGTGAGGGAAGGAGAAAAAAAGCAATAATTATGTATGCCAACTGTCATCGTCAAGAATTGAGAAGCAGAGAGAGAAAAAATGTACGACGACAAGAACAAGATGGAAAAGAAGAAGAAGAAGAGGAGATGCCGTTGGATAAAAAGGAATATTTTCAGCTTTTTTTATAAATAAGAAAAGGTGAGTTAATAGGGGAAAAACGAAAATGCCAAAAGGATGATTATAGCTGTCAACAAGAATGGTAGAGAGTAGGGATACAATTTTGCCCAGAGGGTGGGAAAAAATGGTTTATATAAAAAACGTTTAAATATAACATGACATTAAATAAAATGTTTAATTGGGTTCCAAAATTGTTCGAAAACTATTAGCACATGTTTACGTACTATTAGTGCCATTCAAGCCCTTAAAAGCCTTATCATTAGGGTTTTTATCCAGGTTGGGTATTTATTTTGCCCGCCGTCATGTAAAACCCAAGGGGTTTTGTAGGTTTGCATCCCTACTGCCATTTTTTATAATGATGTTAGCTATTAGCATGTTTATTACTTTTATGTGTATTTTAATAGCCTTGCAGCGCAGAGCGGACATATATTGTACAACATTTATTTTTGCAACAACAAGCACAACTACACGGACAGAGAAACGACACAACACGAGCGACGATATGATAACATGAAATAAGCCATCATCACATCGTCATCATCACCACCACCAACATCTCTGCATCATTACTTGATTACCTTCTTCTTCTCCTCAAAAAGTCCACAAAGAAAGGAAGAGAGTGATTTTTTTTCTTCAGTTTTTTTGATAGTCCAGCTAGTAACAACGAATAACCATTGACTTGAGCGAACATGACCAACTGACAATAGTGACAATGCAAACGGTTAAGTGAGTGATGATGTTAAATGCTAATGTGTAATGTTCAATGTTCGCGTTTAAAAAGAACAAGACTGCTTAAAGGATGCCGTTTGAATGAATATTATATAGCCTTGAGGTACAAGAAGGAGACACGAAAATCCACCAATTTTTACATTTTGTGGAATTCCACACACAAATTTATGCTGTAGGCTATTTTCCTGGTTTGGCTGCTAAATTACATTATCATCTAAATTACTATTAAAATAAATTGTTACTCTGTATTAGACGGCGCTACAAGTTTTGACGTTTTTTGATTTGTGTTGAGCATATAGCACCAATGCTACGGTAAATGTAGTTTGTAAAGGGAATGTAAAAAGGGAATGCCGTATAAGTACTAAAAACGCTTGAGTTATGGAACCGTTGTGCATTTTTAAAATCCCGGAAATACATTTCGAGATTTCAAGAAAACATTCGCAGAAATAGCATGTAAAAATATTAGTGTCCATAATTCCCAATTTTAATGATGCATTATGATGGCCTAGTGTGCAGATTGTTTGTTTTCTTGCTTGTCATGTTGTGCCGGATTTCTTAAAATTACATCAGAACTCAGCTTGGGCATGAAAGACGCCATTACGATAATATTCCGGAATTTTAAAAGCTGTATGCGACCACTAATTCACGGCGCTTGTACGTTAGCATAATAAAAATGTTTGAAGCTGGATATGTTCACTTTGTATTATTGCAACATTGTTTTGATTTTCTTTATGCTTCCCTTTTAAAAAAGATGCTGCATTGATCGTCGCGAACAAAGACT